>BMAO01017161.1:0-20645 GCA_019973975.1 Trichonephila clavata
AAGAAAAACACAATTGCGAACTTGAAATCGTCGAAATCTCTAAGTTTTAAATAGCGCTTTGAGGTGGCGCCACGGGCGTGCGTGATGTGTGTCTACGCTGAAATTCTAATCATTTGCATATCTCACCTCGCTAATGCATGTTGTAAATTTCATGTTATTTGCGTGCTTCCTTCAGGGTGTTGCATTTAGGGTGGCCAGCAGTGTATTTTTAAAAAAATGGTTTTCCAATTTGTTGGAAGTATATCTCTGCATTATATTTTATCCGTTCTCAAAGATTCCGGTTTTCTTGCCTATCTTCTTAATCTTATCAAATTATTGATAATATCACTGTCATTGAAAGTTTCGCCTTCAATCAAGCGCGAGCTGTCGGCACGTTGAGAGAAAGCAACTGAACATGTATTGTCGGGAGACAGTTATAAAATAAATAAAGCATCTTGAAGTGTATGTTATATATGTACATTGCAGTGGCGTAACGTACACCCCCCCGCAACCCCAATTTGAGGGGGAGGGAGATCAGGACTCTAGGAGGCCCCAAGGCCTGACTGACGTCAAGTACGCATTTATATAATTTATAATATATTTTAAAGGCCAAAAATTTTACTTTGCAGGGGATCCTAACATTCTCCCGTTATGCCACTGGTACATTGATAGAAAGCATTACAGTGGCGCGAAAGTCGTTGAAATTCATATACCGCAGAAAAAAGGTTTGCACAGAAAAAAAATCACAAATAAAATCGCTCAAAAATAAAATCGCGTAAAAAAGGACAAGTCTTAGTTTCTAAGGCTAAGAGTTTGTTGTTATGTTGCTATGGCTATCTTACTTTTGATCTATACAGTTATATTTTTGTTTATAGTTTTCTTTGTTTAGTATTGTTCATTTAGCTTTGTTTGTTTTTTAGTATATGATTACGAACTGTATATGTACCTTTTAAAATATTTTAATAAAATATTGGAACTTCTAATGTATTTCAAAATCATAATATTCATATAATTATATCGAAGCAATTAACAGTGAGTGAGTGAATATTAACGTCGCACTCTTCAGCAGAGCTACACGAGGGCTTTGGCGACGGACCGCGTAATTTTGAACCATGGTCAAGTGACGTGGAAGACACCTGAGCTGGCACCCCCCCCCTCCGAATTACCACACCAACGGGAGGTCGTTTGAGCTCTCGACAAATTTAACGTGCATCGCTCCCCTACACGGCGGGTATTCAGTGGTACTGGACTCAAACTCATGACACACTAGCAATGATCGGATGCCTTGATCCTTGGTTACCGTGGCCACAAGCAATTAACAGACGCATATCTGTAAAATGTTGACTAACATAGAAATCGTTTTTTTTTTCATAAATTTAAATAATTGTTTACATAAATGTCTTAACTGAAATAAAAAGTGATTAGATACATAATTATAACATCCTTAAAAATCATTGCTTTGTTAATTTTAAGATTTTCGAAAAAGAGTAAATACAAAAAGATTATTTTTTATCAAGAACACATTTCTACTCTGTATAGTAGTTAAAATTTCTTTTCGCTTCGTGTCGAGGTATCTATAACTATTTTCATCACACACCATCTAATATAAATCATAAATTTCCTTTTAATAAAAGGTCTTTAATTATTAAAATAAAATATTAAAAGGTAAAATAATAACTGATTGTTTTACTGTGCATCCTTAAACATATGAGAGCAAGCGTATGACTTCCGATATAAGGAAATTTTAGAGCAGACTATATCAAACAGAACAAATAAAAACTTGTCAATAAGAAGATATATTTCGATCTCTTTCTATATGTATCTTGTATGTAGAGAAACATTAACATATTTATGTTTTTAAAGGTGGGGACTGGTAGGGGAATTGTCTATCAGGTGCATAATTTTGCGGTTTGGTTTCATCAATTCGCTGTCCCATTGACAAAGCATCTTTCAAACAAAGTAGCAAAGCTTTTCAGTTAAGGTTAATAGCATTACCCGGGAGTGGTCTCTCAGGGCACAGTCACTCCAAGCTCACAAAATCTTTAATTCTAGGAAAACTGTTTATTTGTTACCAATGACCTTGTCAGTATCCTCCTATATGATATTTTTAATGGGAACTAAAATGTATTTGTCACATATCTCCATCTTTTTTGGGAATGTCAAACCTTTTTCTTTACAATCTTAAGGTTCTTAAAGTGACTGAATTCCCCGTGGAATATTTTCTATGAACACAATACGCGTGGCTACATTTTCCCTCTATGAACGACTTAGTGGTTTTGATAATTATGTTGTACCACTCATCATGGTTTATAAATTTAAGGAAACAGAATATAAGAAAAAAAATGGGAAACTGCAATCTCTATTGGATGAAGTTGAAACTGATCACGTAAAGGAAGAACTTGATGTAATAGTTCATGGTAGCGAAATTAAATTTCAGAACAGCGATCAACATGAAACGTTTTAGTTGAAAGGAAAATTTTCAAATGCTACGTAAAAAACTACATCAAGAAAAATGAGGCAACAAAAGTGTATTTTAAGACACATTACGCCCTGTCAAAAGTTTAATATGGAAGAAAATTTTTAACATGCTATTGCCAATCGTCAAAGGACAATCAAGTTACAATAACTTGAACAAAATATGAGAATTTTGCCTACAAATATCATTCCAGTAATGTTAGCGAAGCGTGTCTGAGATTTGTATTATTTATTAATGTAACGCATAAGTGTTCTCAACGTGGGTGTTTGAGACTTTCAGAGGGGCAGTAAAAGACCCAGAAAAAATTAGGGGGCGTTGAGACGGCACGGGGGGGGGGCTAGGACAGATTAACCAAATATAGTCTAAAAAAGACTAAAAAAAACAAGCTGATTATGTACTAACAAAAGTAAACTTTAATACTGTTTACCTTATGTTGATTGTATGTATTTAAATCATTTCTATATCACACATGCACGAAAATTCACATACTTCAAAAGTTCGGGAAGTGGATGTGAAAAACTTAAAGATTATATTACATTCAGACGTACATTAAAATGAATGATATAGTGCATTTTAATTTCTATATTACACGTGTTGTCTTTGTCTGTGAGCAGTAGGAAAAATGTTTCGTTCACTGCATTTCGTTACGTATATTACCCAAGAAACATATTTAAATATGTTAACCAGAAATTAACATGTGATTCTTTAAAGGCTGAAACTGTCAATTTATATTTATTCTGAAAGCAATAGTTTATTATGAATTACTTCGTATCATCAAACCCCCTGCCTGTCTTTATTAGCAGGAAACTAAAACTTTTGTTTCACTCCTTTAAAGGAAGAAGAAATTCAGTAGTGCGTTTCAGTTCGAACAATATGTATCCTATCTATGACTAAAATATATAATATTACACATTTAAATATATTTGTGGAAATAGCTATTTCAGATTCGCAAGGGAAAAAATTAAATTAATAAATAGTAATAGAATAATAATAATTTAGTAACAGAATTTTTTTTTAAGCTTTAACTCTTGTTTTCACCATGTATTGTGTACATTGCTATTTCTCTAGAAGGGGCAGTATCGACAAATATTCACTAGAAAAGGGGGTGGTATCGAAATATTCATTAGAAAAGGGGGCACCAGTTCAGAAAAGGTTGGGAACCTATAATGTAATGTACATTTGAAACAATTTAGTTCACAGTTTGATTGGATTTTTTCTCATGTTATCCAAGAAAGTTTTAACAGTCCTTAAAAGTAGGTACAAGTATCTTTTCTCTTAATTAAATTATTCACTTGAATTACAACTTTTTTCATAATAATAACTAATTATAAAAAAAAGGATTCAGTTGACTCCATCCCCCGAGCGACCACTAAGGTTAGTATCAAGTACGCTCCATCTTTCTCCCGGATTAAATTATCTAAAATCATCTAGGTTCTTGAAAGTTATTTCCTACAGCTAGTTTTCTTTTTCCCAACTTTTGCTCAAATAAAACATAGATACAAAACTTCAGAAAAACTAAAAAATGTCAAATAATTCTATGTCAAAAAAGAAATACTTCTGAAACTTGCCTTGTAGTTTTTTATGATTATGTGTTTGAATCAAGATAATAATGTATTTTATGAAAAGAAGAAACAAAAGCATGACCATCGAAACTCCATTTTTATTTTATGTTGCGACAGAAAAACAAATAAACAGGAATATTAAGAATGTCATAAAAAAGCAGATAAATGCTTAGAAATTTATGGAAAAAAATTAGAGAGATATGCTTATTCCTAAACTTAATTTTAAGAAAGTTTTCAGCCAGCAAACATTTTTTTCAAAATGGGAAATGTTCTAGCATTCTTACAGAATAGTCTATTATAAATCTCCGTATGCGTGTACATAACTTTTTTTTTATTATCGTTTGTATACATATACACCAAATTGTTTATGTGCAATAAAAGAAAACTTATTAAAATAACAGCAAACGTTAGTTATATATTATGAGTTACAAGTAAATTGTTTTTCGAAATTAAATTTTTCAAAGATATTAAAAAAGTCTGACTTAGTCTGTAAATTAATTTTTTGTTTCATTTCGCAGTTAATTAATAATTCAGATTCCTTATAATAAAAAAATGCTTTCCTTTTCTACAAAGTAATAACTGCCCCGTTTATTAAATACGTTAATTAGTTCCGTATTTTAATTATAATCTTTATAATTTGATATTATTTACTTTATTTCTTTGTATTTACAACTGATATACTTATATAATCACAGTAAATATATTTTTTTCTGTTAGAAGATTTCTCGCTATCTCCTTAATATTAAACAAACGTTTAAGGAACATTTTTTTAAAATATTGACTTGCCATAGTCACCCATTTTGTCTGCGCTTACTGCTTTGATATTATATTATAAATAGTGCACTTTATAAAAACAGATATATTTTTAAAACTTACATATTTTCTAACATATAAACAGGTTCAGGAAAATTCCTGTGTGTGTTTTAAGACGTATGTATATTTGAAAAACTTTTTTTTTAGTCAATTACATGTTTATCGTTACCCATTCGCTTCACTGGTATTTCATGATGTTTTTTTAAATAGATACAGTTTTGATATATAAGTTCAATCCTAAAGCTTCAAAATCAATATATACAGTGAAGAAAGGCTGACCACGCTTCTGCTTTCAAAAAGGAGCTAATAGTTATCATGTGTGGTCTTTCATTAATTAACAACATAAAGGACCAAGCTTTTCCAAAAAATTTTGATCCTGACAAAAACAGCCGATCCTCCATCCAACATTTATCTACTAAGAAGAGTATTGTACACATTTTTAAACAGTTTTCACATCGCCCCCCTGTCCATCTACAGTGGATCCGTTCTCACGTAGGCCAACCCGGGAACGAAGTAGCGGATGATCTTGCGAAGGCGGCTGCCAGCTATGCTGTAGATTCACAAGACCACATAGTCCTTCCGTCGACAGAGATCTAGTCCAGGGTAAAAGAATTAATATGTAGAGCCTGGGTTGTCCCTTCTGTACACCCATTGTACTTTCAAAGAAACCCTGGATCCGCCATATCATTCAAGGTTTCCAGATCTTATCAGACGGCCCTCTCGCGATTTTCGACTGGTCACCTGAGGTGCATGAGTTTTGAAGGGGCAAAAGAAGCTTCCCAGTTTGCACCAAATGTGACATCAGTCCTTTTTCTCCTTAGCACATTCTGCAATGCCTGGAGTTTTCCTGTGAGGAAGCCGTTCCTTCCCTCCTGTTGTTCATATATTGCTGTTCCTTATAATGTGTGTGCAGTGTATATATAAGAGAGAGACAGGAGGGTGACGAAAAATGTGTGAAAAATTTCAAAGTTACAAGATAAGTAATTTTTAAAAAACATTTTATTTTGTGTTCAAATTTACATTTTTGGGAAAATACAAGGAACTAATTTGCTATCCAAGTACTACACGCTAAGCAGCGCTTGTTGTCGAGTGATATGGAATCCAAGTTGGTGGCCTAGCGATAACAAACCATAAAGGAAAATAATTTTAAAGAACTGTTTTGCAATACATTTTGAATTTAAGAGTATATTGAAACTAATCAATATCAATCAATAATTAATATCAATATAATTTAATAATAATATTTATATATATTACTAATTAAATTATGTAATATACAATAATAATCATGTAGTATTATACAATAATAATTATAAATAAATATAATAATAATTATATAATGTAATTCTATTTTATTATAAGTAAAATAATCACATAAAACATATTAAATTTAATAATGAAAATCAATTAATAATTGCCGATAACTTGCAATTTTCCAAAAACTACAAGTTTTTTTAATGAATTGTCGAACAAGAAACGTTTAAAAATGCATTATTTTAAAGTAAAATAAAATAGGAATTCTCAATTTGCCGCAATAATTAATAGCAGAGCCCTCATACTCTTTTTAAAAAATATCCTGGTATTCCCCAATGATATAAGAAATTTGCATATTCGAAACTAGCACAAAATGCAATAGAAGATTGAAGCAGTAAATTGAAGAATGTTTACAATGAAAGTGATACTCTTTTTAAAGAAATTGAATTTTAATCCTCTAAAATTAATAGCATTACCGCGGAGAAAAACTATAAAAATTAACTATACATACGTTATTCAAATGGCAATCACTTTAACACATGATAAAAATATTGTAATTTTAAAGCCCATCTTGGAGAAAATAAAGAACCACTTGGTGCGTATAGTACTTGGATATCAAATTAACACCTAATACAATTTTAAAAGATTGGAAGGCTAATTGACGGTGTTAAAACACTTGCATAAAGAAATATTTAAAATATTTTTAATCCAGGTAGAATGCATAAGTTATAACTGCAATAATAAAACAAAAAAAATTGAATTTTTATTTCAAAAAAAGTTTTTTTTTTTAAAAATGAATTTTTTGACGGATTTTTCTGAAATGATCCCTTAATTACTGCATAGGTTAAAATGTCAATTTTATAGTAATATAAAAAGAACTAGATATCCATAAGAGTTAATTTGGAAAATTAATTAAATAATTCCATAAATATGTATTAAATATATTGATGTCTAATTTTGATGTATACTGTTCGAGTGTTCAGTTATTTGCTTAAGTACATTATATATATATATATATATATATATATATATATACAGTTTCATCGTAATTTGCCTTTTCGAATGGGTATTTGACTTTTCACAGGTAACTAGAAATAATGAAGTATGATAAATGTAATTAGTTATTCTTTATTTTATTTTTTTAATTCTATATCATTTTTTCGCATTTTGCCTTTTGTGTAACCGAAGAAAATAAATTATAAGTATTGCATAACATTAAATAACACGAGAATAAAGCCAAATGAAGCCAATACATAAGCTAAAAAAATATATTATCACTCTATAAATATCTCCCAATAAGATATCAATATTTAGAGAAGATATAAATCTTTACTTTAGAAAAGGAATTTAAAAATCCAATGGATTTTATTGTGGATTTTATAGCTCTTTCGAAGACTTTATGGTCGAAGGAATAGCGTTTTATTCCGTTCAATATAGCA
This sequence comes from Trichonephila clavata, assembly GCA_019973975.1. Classification (NCBI taxonomy): domain Eukaryota; kingdom Metazoa; phylum Arthropoda; class Arachnida; order Araneae; family Nephilidae; genus Trichonephila; species Trichonephila clavata. The sequence goes on from BMAO01017161.1 coordinate 7,524, forward strand.
GGGAATTTACTTTTCTCTTGAAAGAGTAACAGGTCTCTGATATGCAGTAAAGTGTCAGATACTAGTAAATCCAAGATTTTTATAATAAAAATTCAAAAGGTGAAATAAAATAACTCAAAGTTAAGTTTTGAAGAATGGAATGGTTTTTTTATAGTTCACTAAGCATGAAAAATAACATTCAGTGTATTTATTATATATTTCCTCTTTCGTTTTTATGCATTGATGCTACAAAAACAATGAATTTCAGAATTTAAAAACACATGTAGAATTGTTCTTATACATAACAACGATTTCCCCTGGTTGAATAAATGCGTTTTTCTATTGATAGAAAAGTTTCTGCAAGGGAGGTTAAATTTCCTTTTAATTTAGAACTAATATAGCACAAAAGAGTTTGGGAATATATCTTAGGGTAATAAATAAATGTGTGTGTGTGTGGTGTGTGAAAATGTTTTTCAATTTGATTAAATATAAAATTGACTATAATAAAAGTTATTCAATTTCCATTGTTATTTCATTAGTTACACTGCATTAATCAACCAATTAAAATTTAATTACTTGGTTAATTATATAAAAAATTAATAACATAACTCTTTAAAACCCGAAGTATGTCCAAACATAACGAAGCAAAAAAAAAAATAATAATAATAAATAAACTATGCACACTACTGAATGTAAACTTCTCATACGAAACCTCAATATAATAATTTTTGGCGAAATATAGTTTTATATTTCATATAAAATATATCATACGAACTAAGTGGCGCACACACACAAGTGGGGTTCCTAGGGGTGCGAACTTCCCCACAGCTCTTGAGTTTTTTTCGATTGATGATAATCCTATATACATATAACGTAAAATTCAATTAAGTACTTGTAATTAACAATTTATTTTATTAATTGATGCTAATTATTAATTCAATAATTTATTTTTAACTGTTTTTTGTTAACAAAATCGACGAAATTGCAAGAATCAATTGGTGTTGTCTTGAGGAATGATACGAGTTGGGGGACTTTCAACCATGGACACCCCCCCCCCCCGTTGAAAAACTTTCGTGTCCGCTACTGTACAAACTATATACGGAGAATCAGGTTTCTGGAAAATTTTAGAACCCTATTAGAGATTTGTTTCATTCCAAAACTAAGCAAAACATGTAGAAAATCTAGGAAAATTTACAATATGCTAATACTTTTTAATAGACGGCTCCTACACTTCCTGACTAATAATTCCTCAATTTATGGACATGCAACAAATACAAAAATTGACTTTTTAGAAAGATCTCAAGATGCTATCATAAAGCATATGCTGAGTGCAAAATGGTACGTAAAAAATTCAGACCTAAAATCATCGAGAAAAAATTTTACCATACCTTAAACGATGGGTCAAAATCTTTCCAAATTCTTTAAAAATGTATACCAATCAAACACCTATCCCTAATGAATATTCCGAAATATATCCCAAATCTTAGTTTTAACAAACCAAGAAATCTCTTGACCGGCCCAGAATTCTTATAAAAAATTTATATTTAACTTATTATTTCATTTCACTCTTAAAATTCACATCCATGGACTAACGCTAGACTTAGGTCGAATTGTTGTCTTGCTCCGATGGGATGCTATTTCCGCAGAACTACTAGTTCCCAAGATACCAACCTCTTTTCTATCGGCCAATCAAATTTCTTTCTCTCACCCACTGAACTTCAATTCTCTGGAAAAATATTTTCCTTCGGAACTTAGGATTCATTTGTTGCAACCAGACTAGCTATATAGGTCATACCTCCTCCCCATACACGCAATTGATCTCTAATCTGCTTCATTTGGTATCTTATGAAAAAGCTTTTTGTTATTTTAATTTTAAATATTTCCTATATAAAAGTACATTTCTCTTATACAACAATGTAGTTTCTCTTTCACATTAAATATTTTATACTAATAATGGGTAACGATAGAAATTTCTGAGGTCTCTCAAGAAACACTAATCGGAGATTAGATATTTTAGATATAGGGTTATGTGCTCTTGCTGGTCTCCTCATCGACCGAATAGATGGCACTTGATGTATCAATGATTATATTGGAGAACATTAAAGAAAAGCATAAATTTATGTTAAGAGAATAATTATTAGATTATTATAAAGTATTTTCTTCAAGTAATTTTAATTTGTTATCTGGTCAAAAAACATACATATATTTCTATAAAATACGTTGCGTATGTGCAAAGGTTATTAAATATTGAAAATAGTTTTTTAACTTAATCATTAATCTGAACAAGTAGTTTTGACATTTGAGAGAAAGGAATTTTTTATATTCATACTTGTTTTTTTGTGATGGAGACCACCACGGTCATATTTCCTTGACACAGCATTCGGAAAAAAAAACCAGGTCGTCTTTTAACAAACAGATTTTATTACAATTTTTTTTCATTGTGCATAAATAAATATTTAAACTCTAATATTTTAATATTCCGATTAATAATGAAAAATATGTGTGCGTATTCTGTTCTTCTAATATTTTATTTTACATGAAGTAAACATTAAGTATAGATTAATACACCTTATACAAAAACATTTACTTGAATTTATTTATTGAAAAATTAATATTAACATTTTAAATGTTATATTACTTTCACTCTGTTTTCATTAATTTAAATAATTATTTTTAAATTAATTCAACCAAACTAAATATATTTTTAAAATAAAAATATTGTTTTGATAAAGTTAATTCTTTAGTACTTAAACATTGCACATAAAAAAAATCATTTTCTTAATTTAAATTTCGAAAGAAACCTACAATAATTTAACTAATTGCTTATATTTTCATAAATATTTTTCAAAGATCTGTGTATAGTTGAGTTATTTGTAAAAATTGAAGAGATGTTTCACAGTTTTCAGGTAAAAGGATCATAAAAATGAGTTATTATTTTTAATAAAGTGGGGGTTTTTTTCGATAATTTTTCAGAATATATTTTACCTATACATCGACGTAATATAACTGGTAGAACTGCTTGGTGATTCATTTATTCATAAAACATAAAAATTATATTTTTTTAATAAATAATTGAAATCTTTAGTCTAGTTTCTCCATACAAAAATGGCTAAAATTAGGTTCATGATCTATAAAGCAAACCATCAGAAAATATTTCATTAGGATGATTTTGAATGTGGTGTGATTTTTCCATAAACACACATGTAAGTTAAATATATACTTAATTCTTCACTCTGTTAAGCAAACACAATAAATATATTATACACGAACTACTTCAATATTTGTTCATAAATGAATTATGTTCTATGAAAGTGAAATTTGGTGGAAAAGTATTATTCGTTAACGTATAATGAATTTGAAAAAAAAATTATAAATTTCATTTATTTTGTTCTCTATAACACAGCACATTTCATATCTCAATAATTCTCTTTGATCAAGATATTGTTTTACATTTCATTAAAAGTTACATTTTTTAAGGCTGATAGAATTTTATAGAATGTTCCCTTAAATGTTTATTTTAGGATTAGAGGAATTTAATCAAAAATAGTCTAATCAACCATAACAAAAACTGTGAAAGTGCAAATAATGATTTTTTTATCCTAATTTATCTCAAAAGGTCACGAAGTGTATTGTGTGATTGTCATTTCATACCAAACATTAAATATAATATGCATAAACCCCATTATTAAAATTGGATATATGCAATTTTTATGATTCTATTACCTCTCTTTGATTAATTATAGTTTTTATGAATCATCGGTGATGTAGAAATTTTGATTTTGAACTTTTGAGCATATCATTACAGAAAAATTGCTGAAAAAGATATTTTTCTTATTTAAAAGCTACATTTAACGATTAACAAATGCAATAGTTATAAAATCTTATGTTTTGAAGGTATAAGAAAATTCATGAAAATCTCTTACGAAGTTCTTTATATTTTGATAAATTATTGCATTAGCAGTTGTATCTTAAATGAATGATTAAGTAAGGATTGGAATTAATTTTAAATCAGCATGAAAAAACGAATAAGATATTTAAACTCGCTTTATTTTATTAAAAAATTAAGGAAATAAAAATAAATTTGAGAATTTAAAAAATTGCATGCATAATTTTTTTTTATTATTTATTATCTCATTTATTAATTTGGTTGGGTTTTTTTTTAATTAGTTGTTTTATTAGGAATTAATTTGGATAAAGCTTTTAAATCAAAAGAACTAATGAACGTATTATTTATAAGCTGATTGGATAGACCTTTATTCAGTGGCGTAACAAAGAACATTAGGGCCCCCTGCTAAGTCAGGCTTTGGGCCCCAAGCCGGATCTTGTAAGGGATTGCAAAAACATATATACTTGGTACCAGTCAGGCTTTGGGCCCCTAAGACCCTTCCCCTTCCACGATGCGGGGGTTGCGGGGGTGTACGTTACGCCACTGCCTTTGTTAGTAGTAAAATGAGTGCCTACTAGCGCTGCAATATAAACTAGCACCAAAGCTATTGGTGAGGGAACTCGTAATTTTGAACTTCAGTCAAGTGACGAAGAAGACAACTGAGCTGAAACCTTCTTCTCCAAACTACCACACCACTCCAACAATAGAACATTGAGCCTCAACTGTCTTCATAATGGCACAATCTTGTGTGTGTGACTTATCTCTCTTTCAACTAAAGTACACATAAAATACATGAATAATGCAAATACGAATATTAATAGGGAACATGTGCATCACTTTTTATTTTTTAATACTTCTCTCACATCGCGTAAAATTATACATAGAGAAATATATTTCTCGATGTATAATTTTACGCGTTATTCTCTACCGATTAACATTGCAAGTACTCCAATATCTGAAATATATGATTAAAATTTATTTTGCTGTTTCGGTGATTTCCTAACTTTTCTGAATAACATGTTTTTAGTAAAAACTGATGTATTCCTATTTTGTATCATTATTCCAATTTTTTTTTCTTTAATTCCCATCAAGACTGTAATTTATCTCTAAACTCCTTTAAATAGGATCTTATGAATTATATCAGTGTTTTAGTGCAGCTTAAAACGCTTTCATATAAATATTTTTACTTACAATGCAGAAATTTCCAAACAATTCTTAAAAGAAATAAAAATTCCTTCAGTAACAACTAAACAGACTTAACAAATTTATTTTGTGTTTCCTTTAATAAAATTATGATTACCGCATTATTTATCTAGCAATGCGTTAAATAAAATAGAATTGTAATCGTTTTTAAATGGAACTTAGAATAAAAAAATACATAACCAAATTTTGTATAATTATTTTTGCAAAATATTAATTATAGAATTAATAGTTACCATTAAAAGCTCTAATTTCTATTTATAGGGTATATTTATGTAAGAGTGAGATTGCTCCTAACGCTCATTTATCTTTGAATAATTACTTCAGGGCTTTGTATAATTGCTACGCTTTTCAATAAAATAAAGTTATCCATCAATTACAACAAATTATGCTCAGCTAACCTTTTAGATAACGTGGAAAAAACAGTAACAACTTTCTCGATAGAAACTAATTTACCAACTACAAAGGAATTGAAACAGAAAATTGACCGTTATAACAGATGAAATACACGCCCTAGTATTTTTTTCTATAACTTTCTTCTTCCAGTGTCCTCTAACACGATTTATTTTTACTAGTTCCAGAAATTGGTGGAAAGAGTTACTTTCATTGATTAATCAGTTCTCCTTCTGGAAAAGAAGATGTGGTTTTATTTACCGCAAAGATCGAAATTTTCTTCCTCTCTAGATGGAAGTACTTATAGTTCTTGGATTTTTGTAAAAGAAAAGTATTACTTGAAAACAGTGAAATAATATTTTTCAAAGTATTCGCTAGAAATATTGTATTATAAAACGATAAAATTGTATGAATGTCAATTTAACTCAGGGCTCCTCAAACTTTCTATACTTGCGACCCAATTTTCAATCATAATTTTCATAGCCCCCCACTCCATACAATAACAATGTATTGAATTCAATATCAATATATTTTAATGTAAGGCTACAATACTATTTAATTATAAACGGTACAAAGTATCAAGATAATTGTTAAATTTGTATATTATTTTATGACATGCCCATAGGAGCACTGGTAATTGCTAAACTTGTTCTTAATTTGTTACTGTTAAATTAATTATGAAATACATTGAGTACAGTACTGATATATTTATAAGTGTATTATATCAGTGTAAATGTGTATTTTATTTTTTACTTTGTCGAATGTATTTTGTTTGCTTCCTCTCAGTAAATTAATATTTTTTTTAAAGAAAATCTTTTGTTTTCGACTTTTTGATATACTTGTGCCCCCTTTGTAGGTTTATCACACCCCCTTAGAGGGCCGCGCCCCATAGTTTGAGAAATGCTGATTTAACTTAAGAATTACTATTTTGTTGCTCTTTTCATAATCGATTACTAAAATTAAGACTTTGAGTTTATCTTTAGATAGAATATTAAAACAAATATGCTATTGTTGTTACTTATGCCACCTGATCGACAGTAATATCAGATCATGGCCCACGAAATTCATCGTAGCAAAGGGCTAGTTGTACACCTGACATCTGCCATAGCTTTGAGCACCACACAGGTTGTGACGGATCTATACGCGTTTCTACTAATTTCTTCTTTTTTCTTTAAAACAAAATATTTATTTAAACCAATCTTCACCGAGAAACCAAACGTGATTTATGTAAATGAGGAACATTATATAAATTAGGGTTTCGCGAGTTGAAGGAGAGTGAAGTCCGAGGTCAAGTTAAGTGAAGTAAAGTGAAGTGAAGCAAGTGATCTGTTAATACGTGGTTGTTGAGAAGCTGAAGTTGATACGTTTGATGTGTGCAAGGAGAAGTGGTTAGTGAAGATTAAAAAGCAGTGGAGTTAAAGATTACACAGCGTGGAGTCATCGTCATTTGATCAAGCTAAAGAAAGTGCCTGAAGTTTCCCGTGAAGTATCCGAAGCATTAAGGATTCAGGTATCGTAATTTGATTAAGTAAAAGCTGATTATTAGTGTGCCACGTAGTTGTAAATGAGCGTATTTAAGCTGTCTTAGATTCAGTTGAGGTTCTGTAATATTATCCCCGCATTTGAGTATCTCACCTCTGCACTCTACCATTGTTTATATACCTTAATTAGAATTGTATTGAGTCTGTTTCATAATCTTCAATAAGAATTAATAAATCAAATTAGATTGGTATTATGTCTGTAGATTATTTAGTTCCTCCTACACATCTAGCCAGGTTTACAGATAGACATGAGGGTTCGAATGTAAGGGGTAACCAGAGGTTACCACAAGGTGACAGTACGATTTTGCACAGTTTCTCCTCAAATTTGAGTCAGGAGTCTCTTACATCAACCTCGCGAGATGACTTGAGGCTCGACGGATGCTTAGAGTGCACCCCCTGCCGCAAAGGCATTATATATTTATAAACATCCATGCCTTCTTCGGAATTCGAACCCGGGCCCAACGGGCACAGCAGTCAGCGTCACTAACCACTATATCGAATGGGCGGCTTTAAAACAAATATAAACTGGAAGAACTACAAACAAACCGATTATTATTTTTTTAAAAATAACTGTTTATTTTCAAATGCTCGCCGATCCATATATAAACCTATGGGTTTTCTTTTCTTCAAAATTTATCCAAGAAGGGAAACCCGAATGTAAGCTAACCTGAAAAAAGAGTAGAGCATTGTAATGTGCCACTTCCTTTCCCTAATTGCTGGGGAAAAGTGTCCTAAATCGGTGGTCAAGAATTCAGACCTCTGTTCCCACGATCATTCCTTAGAATCCGAGAGTGGACATATTCTCCGGCCTGTGTGGAATTTCCATTTCTCACACATCCCGATCGACAGCGTATCTGGAGGAGGACAGTCCACATTATGCGTCGGAAATTTTCCACGCTTTGAGGAGCCGACGAACAAAGGATAAAGGAAAGCCGAAAAAAAGAACCAGGAGCAACCTGGGCTTTAAAAGGCACGGCGTGAGAATTTGAGGAGAGAACCGTTCAGTGGCCTCTCTAGTGATATACAGCTAGAAACCCACTGCGTTTGCACCTACGATTAGAGTCAAACAGCGAAGCAGAAGGACTTTGGCCCCTACTACCGATAAAAAGGTGTCGACTTCACGTGATTTTCAAGATCTCAAGAAGGTGGATGTTTGGGACGAGCTGAACTTTACTGTAAAAGAGACTAACTGTGATCCCAATCTCGGAACAATTGTAAAAATATTCAAGTTAATTTTAACTGTAATAAATTGTTTTGATAAGCCTATTCATGTCATTACAACATTCTTGTAACTTTCAAACATACTGCCATGAAAGCGAAAATGTTACCAAGTGGGTAAAATGGATGTATTATTTTCCAGTCACATTGCTGTAAAATAAAACGCCAGACCCTTAACCTTATCTGAAAATTATATAAAATTTATCGGTTGTTATTTTGTACACTACTTAAGCTAGTCATACTTAAGGGCACGCTTTCTTTGCTGGCAAAATGAGAAGCTAGAGAAACTCGTAACACACACACACACACACATATATATGGAGCTTTGTCATCAAACAAGATTTCCCGCCCTGGAGCAAAACCCCGCCCGCCTGATGATCATACGCATTGAGATGAGCACGAGACTCTTAATCTCTGGGGTCGTGGATTTAGGCCCAAACTTGAGCTAAACTAAGCCCAAACTTAGGCCCAGACTTTGCGTTAATGAGAGGGATAACCAAGTCAGATGCAACTTTATTTAAATTAAAAGGAAAGAGTTAACCCTAATCAAAAGCATTAAAAATGATTTACCTGAATAAACTTAGTCTGGGGTGCATTGAATCAGAATATATACAGATATCTTGACAATGATAGTAAGGTAAAGTCGTATGCGGAGATACGTTGATATATTCCACAAGATAGTTTCTAAAGATATAACTCAAATACCACCACCTGAGGTTCACTATTAACTTCCTCCGAGAACTCATTTCACTTAACTTTAAAAAAAGAAGATAATTTGCATGATCGATATTTCCTTCACCGAAAAAAGAGGTTCTAAAAAATCAAAAAATTCACCAACAGAAATTCTCTCTTGAGGATTAGTTTGAATACGTAAGGAGAACCAGTTAGAACGCTATTTGAATTATTTATTTCAATTCTGTTTTTCTTTATCTTGTAATATTTTTCTTTACTGTTCATAATTCTTAAATATAAGTGTATTTTCATCTTAAATACCCCACATATGTAAAAAGACTACATTTTTGTTCAAAACATACTCTCATGTTTGTACTTTGCTTCGGATATACAGACAAATACATACAAACGCAATAAACAAAATGATTGTTTTTAAAATTAACTTTGGGTGTATTTATTCAAAGCCTCCATATTTTTTCATGACTTGATGAATGAATAAATTTTTCTATAAATAGAGAGTATTAATGTTTACAAATCAAATATATTTTATTAACATTTATAAAAATAAAGATTTATATAGTAACAGCATAAAACTATATTTATTCCGATATTCCTCATTAAATAGCAAATAATTAGGGGGGAAATATTTAAGTTCGCATTTTTATAATCCGCACATAAGTCAAATAATCCTTTTTTTTCCCTGTTACAAAATCCATTTAGTCTCAGATTTTGTATAATCTGATTTAGTTAGATTTATAAGACTTAGTTTTTTTCCTTATTAGCTTGGAGAAAGATTATCCTTTTATAATGAGGAAATACTCTTCATATAGTTTTGGAGTAACTTTTATGTATTTTGTGTTTTATGTTTTTATATTGTATATTTAACTTGCTAATTTATGATATCACAATAATACAAGTAGTCTTTATTTATTCTTTACGTATTATACCATTGACTAATTTCACAAAATGAAAAAATTGCTCCAGACTCTGTCTTTGTTTCCATTAATGCGAGAAAAGAAAATTTCCTGCATGAATCTCGCATATTAGCTCGTGGATAAATAAATTGGTGAAGGTTTGCAAGAACTAAATACTGTATTTATAAGAAAAAACCCGTACACTTGAAATAAACGAAAAGTCAGACCAAAAGACACGTAATTACGTTCAAAATCACTACACAAATAAGTACTCTTTACGTAGACAACTTCACATAAATTCTCAAATAGTATAAACCCAATATTGTCCTGAAATATCTTTTGTAGACCAAAAGAGAGAATAATCTTCCAACAATGCTATGTTTATAGGAAAACCGTCATGAGAATCTTGCTAAAATCCTTGAAGCCAAATATCCTTCATTAAAACTGATATACCTTGAAATCAGAAGAAATTTGGATGATTATTTGGCGAGAAAATTTTACAAGGTCCTAGAAAACTTTTCTGTGTAAGGGACGATAAAGTGTATCAACAGTGAAGTCAAACAATTGGCATTGACAGGGAATTCCATTTATCTTCTGTGATATTCGAATTATTTCATTCAATATTTGTATATTTTTGAATTTGTGTTGCTGTGTGTACACAGGTGGTATGAGTATCACTTATTTTCTGTTAGAAGAAAATCTACCGTTCTAACTGAAGAATTTTAAAATAAATTACGATTTCCTCCGAAATAGCTTGATTGCTAATAGCGGAGATATTTCCTGTATTGGAAGATACTCAATTACGTAACAATATAAAACGTACTTTAAGAGAAATGTGTAGCGTAATGAGATACGATGCTTTGCATAAGATACACGTAGAACAATAGAATATACTAATGTTATAATATTTTTCAATCTAAAAACAATATGCCGAGTTTATTTCTTATGCTTCAACTAGATGTCAAGATATTTTTAAATGAATACAATCAAATAAAACGATTTAAATATTGCTTACATTTTTCAAATTTTTCATTCTTATTTAACCAATATATATATTATACAGTGGTAGCCAAATTGGGGAACACTTTTTAAATTGTTAGGTGTTTTTTTTAGTTGTATGCATATATATAATATATATAGAAAACGTTACGTTTCACAGAATGCAAAGTCTTTTATATCATTTGAAAGAGAATTCAATACAAAAAGAAAATTCAGTTATTTACACATCATAAAAATTTATGCAGCGCTAACTATCGATATAGGTTAGATACTACTGATAGCAGTGAGTTATCAGTGCTTAATGGGATAGACTTTATTTTGTATTACAGCTTCCCATCAATGTTTCATTGAGCTGAAAATAGTTTTAAGCTCTTCCTTCGCTATTATATGTGATGCCAGGAAACAATTATATCTTCAATTAGTTCCGTTTCGTTTCATGGGTACCTCATACGGAAAAAAGTTCTCAAACGGTGTCCTGTTTTCAGAAGGATTTTTGTTTCCTGGCACAATTCAACACAAAAAAAAACACAATTGTAATACTTGCAATGTAAAAAAAAGTTATGCTAGCAATAATTATCAATGTACATTAGAGTTACTGATGATAGCAGTGAGTTATCAATACTCAGTGGAGTAGCCTTTCTTTTTTTATTAAACATTCCCATCGATGTTTCGTTGAGCTGTAAATAGTCTTAAACTCTTCCTTTGTTATTACATGATGCCAGGAAACAATTATATCCTCAATTAAATTTATTTTTATTCATGGGTACCTCTTTCGGACAAGAGTTTTCAAACGGGGCCACAAGTTTTCGATAGGACTGAAGTCAGGACAGTTTCCTGTCCAGGACAACAACTCAATTATCTTAGAATGATACCGGTCTTTCGATTACTTTACTGTGTAGGATGGAACAGAATCTTGCTGGGAAAAAAATGAAGAATTGTTGGTAAATAGATCCATCATCGAAAGTAGAAGTTTGGAAGCTAGAAGGGTGACAATGTATTTTCTGACTTTCAGTGTCCAATCGATGATATGAAGACTGACCATCTGCTGATATGCATGACCAAATGATAAAACTATGTGGGTACTTCACAGCTGCCTGGAAGAAGTCAGGATGTAGCATTTCTCTTATTCAATGATTTACATATTTTCGGCCATGACAACCGAATAACGATATCTTAGTTTCATACCTCCATATAACTTGTGACGACAAATCATTTGTCCAAATGTGTTCCCTTGCCCACAGTACTTTTTTAAGAGATGCTGTACTTGAGATAAGGCTTTTTGGTGAATTCTACCACTTAGTCTAACATTGTTAATCTTCTCCTGAGTGTTTTTGAACTGTTAGAAACACTAACATCATTCAGATAACTTCTGATGATATTATTTTATATTGGAGACGTATAATTTTTGTTCTTCTGTTATCAACAGATGTGGAGCATCTCTTTCGGCCTTTTTATTTTGTTTTTTATTAAATTTGTTTTCTGATGTCTTAAACAAAACTTTCAGTCTCCAGATGTAGTTACAGAAACCCACCTGTCTCGCAATTTTAACATAGAAAAGACCACTTTCTCATCACACACATCTCTTTCTATGAGTCCAATCTACTTTTTTATTCGATGACATTGCTTCTTGTCTAAATGTCATTGTTTTCCTGGCAAGGAAACAATTCTGATCTCAATCTTATAGAAAACCTGTTGCAACCGTTTGAAAACTTTCGTCCGAATGAGGTACCCATGAAATAAAACGGTCATAATTGTTTCCTGGTATCACGTAATAACGACAAAAGAGCCTAAAACTGCTTTCAGCTCGATGAAACATCGATTAACATAATGCTCTCGAAACATTATGCTCTGATAACTTACTGTCGGCATCAGTATCTAACGTTATATCGATGGTTATTGCGACATAATATTTTGGTTTGCAAATATATGAATTGTGTTTTTTGTATTGAATTGAGTATTAAATTCTTTTTAAATGATATAAAAGTCTCAGCATTTCGGGCAATATATAATTTTCCATGTGCATACAAACTTAAAAAACATAATTTTAAAAGTGTCCATAACTTTGGCTACCACTGAATATATATATATATTCAAACCGCTTCAAATTAAGATTCTTTAAATTAACAAATAGATTGGCCTTTAAGAGTGTATTTTGGAAACTACATCCAGTACAGGCATTAAGGGGATGCCTATATGTGAAGTTCTAATGGTTCCAGAATTTATTTCGAAGCTCTGATAAGTTTCAATCAGGAATGAAACAAACAAGAATCTGATGCAGAAGTAATTCAGTAAAAGATAAAAATGCATTTACATTAAAAAA
>BMAO01017162.1:0-19400 GCA_019973975.1 Trichonephila clavata
TATAATCAACAAAATCAAAATACGGTTGCAGCATTTTTTATTTTTCTCCTTCTGAACATGCATGCTTAGAAAGAGCTACAATTCTTGTTTTCGCATTCGATAGAACACTCTACATCAATCGAATCGATATCAAAACAAAGGATTTAAAACCGTTTTAGGAAAATAGTTTTCCAATATTTCTTTTTGCATAACCTATCTTCAGGAACAAAGTGGGTAATAAAGCTAATGTAAATGTCAATAAATATTCATCAAAGAATTTTGGTCTTTTGGCTTACAGAAGTCATTTATTGGATATTAGTTTTCCAGAAAATTAAGCTTCCAATTCTTTTCTGACCTGAATTTCCCGATGCATATTGCTAAAGGCGAGAAAGTATTCTAAGACTAGAAAAAAATTCGATCCTAATAATACTTAAATCAGAAAAGAGTAGTCATAGGAAGAAGCTAATCACTTCACTCACAGGAGAAATACTTAATAACTTTTAAATCGCTTCAAGCCCTTTCAAGGAACTAGTGTCTTATAAATGGTTTCACAAATGACTTTTGCAGCTGTTTACCACCTGCTTCGTATTTACAATGAGTTTCATTTCAGTTAAATAAAGAATATTTTCTATTGTTTAGATTTCATTTTGCATTTTCCTCTTTCTAATGAGCTGCTAGTCAATTATTAAGTGCCTTTTGGGATACTTTGAAACTGGATTAATCAATGAAATATTTAAATATTCAAAAGAGTCACGGATTCCATAAACAATTGAATATTTATAAGTATGCTTTGTAAAAAGGCTTTAAGCTGATTTAATAAAATATACAAGCATTGCATTCAACTATCCCTATTCTTTTCAAGCTATGAGAGTATTTGAACATATAAAAATATCGACTTGTATTGAAAATTTTTTCAAAAAAAAAATCAATAAAATGTTTTAAAAGTCAAAAGAGTGTACGAATATTTAAGCTGACATAGAATTTCAAACAGCATTTTAAAATTTTTAGGTGTATTGATTGTAGAACGCGCTCTGCTTTTTACGAAGAAAACATATGAACATCTGAAATATAATATTTTGAAAAAAAAACATATCACGTAACAACAGGTCACGAATCTATCACTTCACCGCAGCGCCTTTTTAATTAGCGGTCAGTACAACATTAGAGTCCTTGGTTATTTTTAGATGAAAACCGATGCCGAGGGAAATCTAATTTTCAGAAAGGCGTTTTCATTCGTGTGCACGAGAAGACGAGTGGACGAAAGAGTGTAAAACCGTGGATAAGAAATGTGTTTGGTGAAAGCATCCTCGTATTTTAAGGAATCCAGGAATTCTTTTAGTTTGGAATAATTGTGTGTTCAGATCCCATATATAATGGACAATATTAAAAAATTACTCATATAGTGCAACACAGACAGGACAGTTATTCCAAATGAATAAAAGGTTTTAGTTCAACCTTTACATGTGTGTATGAATAAATTATTCAAAGCAATGGAATATGTGATTGTTTGAAGGTAAGAAAATAAATAAAAACTTTTATAAAAGGATGCCGAGCGCACATATAGAAGTTTAATATTTTATATCCAATTTTTCTTTATTTTTAAAGGTTTCATTTTTATACTCGTTGTATAACGCGCATCTGTGTAAATTTTGATCTTATTTTTTATATTAATAGTTAACGTTACAAGATGAAATATAAGGTAAGTTCTCATCAAGGTTTAAACATTTTCAAAAATAGTGTGTAATTTAAAAATCAGAAAAAAACATAGCTTCTCTTGTAATTTACATTGAATGCATTTAATAACAACACACTTTGATATATAAAGTTCTAAAATCATACAATGATTCATTTGTAAGTAGGTTAAAAAAGTACCTCCTTAACCTTTCTTCATATTGTTAACTTTATCGTGTTAATTGAAAGAGAACATCCTCATGCCTGCTTATCTTTGATGCTTTAACATTCTTATTTTATAAGAAATATTTGAATTAGTATTGTTTAAATTATTTGAAGTTGATTTAGTAGTAAGCTTATTTTTAGTTAAAAATTATATTGCTAGATTTTGATATGTTAAGAAGATATGGGTGAATTAGTATGTATGTGAACGGAACAACACTTTTTCCAAAAATGTAGCATAGCAAATATTTTTTTTATAAAAAAAAATCAAAGGATCTTTGAGATACATTGAACAGAATAACATGTTTTGAAATAAAAGTACTCTAAAGAAAATCTATTTTTGAAAATATTACTGACGTGTAAATGATTTCAACGGTTTCGATAAATTCTAGTTTGTTGTTTTTATAGTGAACCTGCAATACAAGTTGAAATGATGAGACATATTTTTAGAAGATAAATCTAGAAACAACAAATAATGATAATGAAAATTAAATGACTGAATCAAATATTAATACTTTAAAAATGTATTTTTCAAAGGAAATATAATGGATAAATTTTCGTTTGTTGCTTTTTTATTATGAATCTTCAATTAAATTTGAATTGATAAAACTTATTTTTAGAGGATAAATCTCGAAATAACAACTAGGCATAACGAAGTTAAACGATGGAATCAAATATTTATACCTTAAGAAAATTTTTTGGACCAAAAATCTTAGTCTTAAAATAAAGCCCATTTGAAAAGGCCTCAAAGTTTTAGCTTGGACACATCACGTTTAAAAATTTCTTTTTTAGATATTGGAAAAAAATCTTAATTTTCACAACTAATAGTAAATTTTCAATATTCTGTTGCAATTGTCATTTAAAAATAAAATGCACATTGAAAATAAAAAATAAACACTTTTAAAATAAAAAGCTTGAATAAAAAGTAAATGAGTAAGAATGAAAAAGCTTTTGAAGCACCAATAAATAGTAAATTTTCAATATTCTGTTGCAATTGTTATTTAAAAATAAAATTTACATTAAAATAAAAAATAAAACACTTTAAAATAAAAAGCTTGAATAAAAAATAAATGAGCAAGAATGAAAAGCTTTTGAAGCACCAATTAAAAATATAACTTAAAGACACTCAAAGATACCAATCGAAAATTTTATTTGTCTATTTTAAATTATTTACATTATATAATCTATTTCATCAATATCATTTTATTTATTATGGTAATAACATAATGATGATGATTCGAAATAAATTAATTAAAAACAAAACTTGGCATAACTTATATTAAAAGACGCAAGACTACTATTATAATTTATGTAACTAATTTTCTTATATTTCCTCTTTGATTAATCAAGAGAGAAATATAGTACGATTAATAATATATTTCTTTATGTACATTTCAGTACATTTGTAAATTGAAACAAAAATTAAATCATGAATTGGACACCAGATCTACCAGCTTCCCACTTCATTCTTATTTGCAACATTTTTATATGATTCAGTTAAAAATTCATACTCATTCTGTTACAATCTAAAACAATTCAAGTGAAATTCATTTAATAAATCTTCCGTTGAATTGATTATTATGTAAAACAAATTAAGCTCCGTTAATGATTTTTGTTTTGAAATCATTGATTATTTTACTCAAAAATACCGTATTTAAAAGTTTAGTTAGAAGTAAAAATTTCTTCTATGCAATATTACGAATTAGAACTTCAAGAAAAAATTCGTTGTAAGTCCAATTACTAAAATCATGTCTTTTTTAAAGGAAATTTTTGTCAATTAAGCTTACAGAATTAATTATATATAAGGCGAAAGTGAACTAGTAGGAATTAAAAAAAGAGCATGATTTGTCTTCATTGTTGTTACAATGCACACCCGGTTTGGCTAGTTGGCTGAAAAATCGATTTTCGACGCCAAACTTTTGCATTGTTTTAACAGTTTTACATGATTTATAACAAGGAAGATGAATCTAAGTTGGCGCCGAAAACCTCTAATTAATTTAATTAATTAACCCACTTACTAATGAATTAATATTTGAAAAAACTGTATAAACATCAAGTGTCATCAACTACAAGTTAAAAAATATTTGAACTTAATTGGATGAAAGTGTTTTATTAATGATTGAAAATTTTAACGTGATAATATATATCCTGTATATATACTCTGTATATATATATATATATACAGAGAGAGAGAGAGAGAGAGAGAGAGAGAGAGAGAGAGAGAGAGAGAGAGCTAAAATAGTAGGAATTGAAAAATGAAGTACCGGTGAATAAAAGCAACAAACGAAGTGTATGGAAAACCTCATCTGTTAAAATGACAGCTAAAAACAACATCCTGTCACAAAATGAAAACCAAACTGTCACTTAAAGTAACATGAGCTGTGACAGAATTCACCAAAACTCACATACTACTTGTATACTAAAATACTGATTTCGGACGAGTGCTCACTGCGATCAATATTCAGGTATAGCTTAACTTGATACCCTTTTGAACGAAAAGTTCTCAGCAGTTTGGGAAAATTCCTTTTGGGCTCCAGATTCCTGTGGAGCTCTTCCCTGACGAAGTGATTAATTGTCATTTCGTAATTAAACGGATTTCCGAGAGAGAGAGAAAAAAAAAATCCCACCTTCAATTTATCAAAATTGACTGAAGTAAAACTGTTATACATGACAGGGGATAACATATTTATTAATTTGAGGCATCAATATAATTTAAATTTATTTTCAGCTTGTTTCTAGTAATTCCCCATATATGAAAGTGACAGATGACATTTTCATTTGTATTTTAACGCTGTGATGTAATCTGAAATTTATAATTTAGAAAAAATCCTCCATCCCACAAAATTTATTAATATAATTAAACATTTAATAAAGTGAGAAAGTAACTAAATTTGAAGTTAGCTGCATTAATACTACAGAAAATTAGCTTTGAAGGTCGGGATTTCATAAATTATTTACTGTAAAAATAACGAATTAAGTCAATTTTTATTAGCTTCCCAATCGATCTTATTGGTGAACTATATCTCTGATAACTCTGCCCTTCGTAATCTTAAAATAAGTGAACAAAAAATCACTTTCATACCATTCAGAATAGAACTTAAAGAAATAGGGATTATATTACTTTATATAGTCAGCTGTAGTTTTACTTTTTGTTAAACAAAAAACTTATTTTTTACGGGTTAACTTTTTTTTTTAATTTTGATTTTTACACGTTCATTTTTTCAATGATAAAACATTTAAATTTAGTTTATTGGTTTCATTTTTCATATTAGCATGGTATGTTGTTGATTACACAGAAAAGATGTTTATTTTAAATTATTTTTGTACATACAGCAGCGTTTCTCAAATTTTGGGGAGCGTGATAACTCTACGATGATGGCGCGAGCATACTGAAAAGTCGAAAGCAAAAGATTATTTTTAAAAAAAGTATTCAATTACTGACAATAAACAAACAAAATACACATTCTGGCATAATAAAATATAAAATACCCATATACACTGATATAATGCAATTATAAATGTATCTGTACTGCACACATTGTATTTTATAATTAATTTAACTATAATAAAAGTTAAGAACAAGTTTAATAATTACCAGTGACCGCATGGGCTTGCGATATATGAATTTTTTACAAAAATTAACACTTATCTCTCTTCATAATGTGTACGGTTTATAATTAATCTCTTAACTTCAGGTGAAAAGTTACGTGATTCGCTCCCCAATATTCTGTTTTCCACGTAGGAAGAAAGGAGGATGAAAAGGAATAAATAAGTAAAACCTTCTCTGAAATAAGTAAATCTTTCGAAAACACACACACTGTCAAGGTTCTTTTATTGCATTCCAAAACCTTCGAAATAATTTTATAGGTAGTAATACACAGTGGAGATCGTACTTCGGAAAGACGTATATATACGTCCGGGCAATTACTGCTTTGGCTGAGTGATACATTTATATGCATCGGTGGCACTCTTAAGAGGTTAAAGTCGTATCGTAGCTTTAGCGTCAAAGTATAGTATTATTGAATTTAATACAGTATTATTGTATGGAGGGGAAGGGTGGGGGGTCCGCGATGAAAGTTATGATTGAATATTGGTTCGCAAATATGGAACGTTTGAGAAGCCCTGATGTGCAGTTCTGGAATATTTCAGCTGTGTTGGTTCTATTTAACAGTTTAAGCAGATTACTTTTTGATACTCTTAGAAAATGGTGAATCAGTACATTTAAAAATTAATTTTATTTTCTTAAAGTTCTTCATATGATTTCTACTTTGTTTTCAATATTTATTTCAGCTCAGCAATATAGGAAAGTAAATGTAAAAATTGATAGCTTAAGTCTTTTTTAAATCCTATTATTTTAGCTCTAAGCTTAACAGTTTGGCTACACATAGCTGTGCTACTATTACTTAATCTAGCACTATCTAGTAATTTCATGTATTTTAATATAAATATATATATTAAATCAAATAGTCGGATAATATATCAATAAAATTTAACGAAATTTTTTTTTATATATATATATGTTTCCATTACCCGCATTTTCACTCTTTTTCCTGTGAATAATTTATCTTAAAATTAACATTTGTATTTGTAATAGATTCATCCTTTATAAACCGAAGAATAAAAATTATTTTTTCTAATATTATTGTTCTTTTTTTCATGAAAAAGTACATAGATTTTGTTCTGTAAAATTCTTGAGCTACCCAGAGAGAGACATCAAATTCTTGATGTGTAACTTTCTTAGTTTTAAGTTTTTAACTATAGATAAATTGAAAGGACATTTTTCTTACATACACTGCTTCATAAGTTTTAATGAGATATAAGGTAATACAACTATGCGTATTACTTATCTATATACATGCTTTTTTTACTAATCAATATCTTAAAAAATTATAATGAATAGTTAGAGGCAGTAATACATTTATATAAAATATAACGCAAAATATTGAAGGTTTTTATTTAAAAAAAAAAATGTTTTTCAGTGTTACTTGGTTCTATAAATTTTTTTTGAGCAATGATTTTTTTAGGAATGTTTCTGAACTCGAATGTGCATTAATATTTCAAATATAGTATACATTCCTGGAATTGCTAAGGCAGGAAGGAAATTCATACGAAATAGTTTCCTAACTGTGCCAATGCCAGATAATTAAATGTTTCCTTCGTCTTCAATAAAATAAATACGTAGAAGCAAGCAACAAATCAAATTCTTACCGTAATTCGATCTCGAAAGCCAACATTGAGATGTTCCTTGCTCTCTTTTTTATATTTATTTGCAGTACACGTTTGGCTGGAAACCACATTTATCTAATATCAAGCAAATTAACAACTGTCGAGAATCTAAACAATGTTTTCCAATAAATTAAGCAGTTCTTCCATTAGTTAGTTTTGAAGCTTCAGATAGATATATCTCTTTCGTAGGAATAGCGAAGATATTTACAAACCAAGAAACAATAAGTTCAGTTGTCGTGTGAAATACTTAATTTTAAGAAAGTCGTTCATCTTCAGTGGTTAAGCGGATTTCTCTAACGTTTTTGTATTGAAATCAAATTTTCTGTTCTCAAGTTTTATTAGGACATTTCATCACATTTATCTTAAGGAAATAAAAATGTCTTTCTTTAGTTGGGTCTCATTTAAAGGAAAGAAAATTTACAATTTATCTATTCAAAATGATGTAGATATTAGAAGTTCCTACCCAGAATGGTTTTAGTCCATGTCATATAAATGAACGCACATGCGCAGCTGCTATCTTTTGAAGTTAGTTAGCTTTTCTCAGCGACGTGAGAAAGATACATTTTTTTGAACAGCGTTGCAACATTAAATCCTGTAAATGCTTAGGTAAAACACCAGTGGGTAAGAAAGGTGCATGGTGAATCTACCATGGCGAGATCCAAGATTAACGAATAGCAACTGTGTTTTAATGAGGGTCGAGAATTCATCGAAGACAATTAACGCGTTGTATGAGCTTCTACTTCACGGAACGTGGAAAGTGTTGCGTTTGCGTCTGAATGTGTTCAAAAATTTCGTTGCCAAACACTTTCACAAATTGCTGAGACTACACACTTCTCGAAGACAAGCTACCAGTGAATTCTAGTGGAAGATCTCAAAAGGTACCCAGTGTCCCAGCATATTGTCTCTCGATTATTGACAGCTGAACAAAAGGAGTCACGATTGATATTATCGGGTGATTTCATTGACAAAGCCAACAAAGTCCCAGGGTTTTTAAACAGAATCATTATATGTGACAAAACGTGGTGTTATTTGTTAGACATCCAATTGAAGCGGGCGTCATCAATATGAAAGTCACCCGGCTCATCACGATCGAAAAAATTTCGGCAAGATTGGAGCAAAGGGAAAGTATTGATGGAGGTATTTTGTGATTTACAAGTAATTGTGTATTCAGAATTTATTCCCAAAGGCCAAACAATTATCAAGGAGCATTTTACGTCGTTTGGAAGAATCTGTTCGTCGTAAATAATCTCATGAATGGTATCTTTTGCATGACAACGCACCAGCTCATTGATCCCAATTGTTAAAAGAGCTTCCAGCCCAAAACTTGCTCTAACGTGCTTCAATATTCTCTTCCCCTGTTCACCAGACTTAGCCACGTGTGATGTTTACATATTCCCATCAATGAAAAAACATTTACAGGGACCTCGTTTTGTGTCATCAGATGAGGTGGAAGCAGCATCACGCTTTACGGGAGCTTCCAGAATTTACACGCTGGCAGAAGTGTATCGTCACAAAGGGGACTACTTTGAAAGTGGATGTACTTCAGTACTGTGAACTTTTCAGGGTAAGGTTTTGCACACCTTGGACCTGAACTTATGGATAGTACTACGTATTTTATAGCTATAAAATGTTAATTATTAAATGTTATTTCATATTAAGAATCAAGTAATTCTCAATTGTAGGATAATCAACAGATATTTTTGATAAAACACAATTATGTTTATTAGATCTTATTCTTTTAAGAATATTTCAAATTAATATAATGCATTGGGTGCAACCATAATTCGATATCTCGTAATACAGAGCAGGAATTCCAATAAATCTTTAAATGTTGTTTAAAAAATTATTATTAATATTTTCATTTTGATTAAATAAGTTTTGATTAAAATTTTAAACATGATTATCAAAATTTTAAACATGATTATTCAATATTTAAACATGATATATTTATATTTCTACATAACTAGAGTAATATTTTCTATGGCATATTCAAAAAAGATGTATTGTTTCAATTATTTTCCGAAAAGTTTTTCATATGTGGGGAAAAACAAGCTTTCTTCAGAAACTATGAAATTGAATAATTTTTAGTCTTAAAATATTTGAATGATTTAATATTAAAATTCTATTTGTGTTTATGTTCCGAGGGGTGGATATTTCGAAAAAATGAAAGAATACATTTTATAAAACTTTTGCAGTATATAGAATAAATAGAATAAAACATAATTAATATTAGAGCATTCACAATTTTTTAAGAATTTTAATTTAATTTTGAATGAAACTTATTTTGCTAAATAATTTTATAAAATGATATATGTATAAAACTACTAAAGGAATTTAAAACAACTCGATACTTCTACTATATTGATATCAGTTTAGTTTGTGAACTATTGTACAAAAAGGAATAATAGTTAAATTAGAATAAACTCATTCCATTATAAACTCGTTAAATTAAATGACACATGGGTTGTCAATATTTCAATACATGTATAAAAAAGCTGAGTTATTTAATAACATTAAATTACCTTTGTTTCGATAAAATTAAACCAGTTTCTGAAGATTTAATTCATCAATGTATATTAATACTAATATATTGTAGGGCTATTTCTAAGTGCCCTTAAGATACATTTAGAGAATAATTCAATACAATTTCAGTAAACAATATTCTCAGAAATAGTTTCAATAATTTAAATAAATGTTTGGGAACATATCTTTTCCATTTTATTGTAATAATATCTGAATAACAATTTTTAAAGTGTGTTTGGCAAGACTTAGTTAAAGTCTCTAATATTAATATTGTAATGTTCGAAAATCATACTGATCTAAGAAGTTTAGGATTTAATTTATAAGATAACTGATGCCGTAATTGATTCTTTTTTGTTTTTGTTTTTGTAACATAAATTGAATATTATGTCATGAAGTTAAATTCTTATTTCGTAAATAACTGATTAAATCAAGTAAAGAAAATAGTGTGAAATTTCAGCAAGTTATATATAGCATAATATAGTTGAGAAAATGAAACATTCTTTTGTTTGATAACTGCACATTTGTTGAAATGTAGTTGGAGTTATTTAAGTGATGTGTAAATATGCTATGATATAAAATATTAAACCTTCCATTATTTATTTTATTCCCCACTTGATTGTAAAAATGCAACGTTAAAAAGTAATGGAAGATAATGCTGCAAAATTGATCCTCAAAGAGAGACAGAATCAAAAAATTATATTAAATTATTTTAACTTCATCAGAATATAGCATTTCATCAGGGTATTGACATTCAATACATGAATGACAATACCCGGATAAGAAATTGTAGATACACTACGAAAGGTTAAATTTGTAGAAATATTTAGAGGGAAAAGTCAATGAGTGTGTAAAGTATGGCCTGATGAGTAGATGACTATTATTTCTCTTTAACATCCCAAAGTTCGCCCTTCGAGCATGCCAGTTGTAGGGACGTCTTAAGGTATGGGCCAACTGGGACCGGGCTCAGGGTTTCACCCTCAAGGGGCCTCGTTTTGTTCTACACTCTGTCTTAATAAGTTCATGATCCGGATAATTTTAATGTTCAAATATTATTCCCGCACATATTTTCAGAAAAACAGAGAATTTAACACTGCATGTCAACTGGCAAAAGTGGTAAAATTGTATTATTACGCAATGACCGTTGTCCATGTCTAGACCTAGGCCAAATACCATAAATAACTATTCATCTCCTTCAGTCGAAATGCTACCGTTGGTCGAGCAGGCTTGTGACTAAGTTTTCGAGTGTGAGTCGCACACATTTATTTGTTTTAAATTACCTTTTGAGCGAGTATTTGACAATGTGTATACTGTCTACTTTTAACGATCTAAGGTAAGCCTACTTTTTCATAGGGGGCCAGGGTGTCAAAAATCTCCTATGCGCCCAGGGCCTCAAAGAGCCTTAAGACGTACCTGACCAGTGGTTGTAGACAGAAAAAAGAATAATAAATCTTTCAGAATCATTTGCCATGAATCGTCTTTTGGCTTTAGCAAGCAACAATCATATCTCAGATATGCTTGATGGGTGAAGGTGCAGAGGTCATTAGTAGCTATTGGGTACTTTTCAGATGACCTTGCTGGCTGATTCGTAGTGTGTACGGTCGGGCATTTTAGTCCTTTAAAATGCATTTAATACATTCTAAAGGAAGAGTAACTCTGCTGGTTGCAGAAAATCATTCAAACATCACTGAGCCACAATAGTGTCACCAATATGGACAAACAGTGACCGGCTAACGTAGCCAATGGTGTCCTTAATCATCATAACTCGCTGTCTTTTGGTGTGATACTCAGCAGTTGTTGATATATAGAAACTGTGCTACCACACCGATGCTAGATTCATGCACCATCGGTGTAATTGATGAAACAAAAGTTCATTAAAGAACATGATTCGATGTAATTACGTCGCACATGTAGATCAAGATTGATAATGTTTTGAGTGGAGAAATGTATAATTTTATACCTAGGGAAATTTTAAAGGGCAACATGACTGCAAATCTTCTAATAATAGTTATGTTAGATATCTGACTGTCCCCTACATCATAATATGCCACAAAATTTCTGAGGTAGACTGTAGAGTTCTCAACGTTTATTATGGGCTACGTCTGCTCCTCTGCGCATTTGCTGCAACCCAATGGCAATTTCAAACTTTGCGCGTTCTTTCCTACACCTGCCTTTGTCACAACCGGTGTTTCTTGATAGGTTTTTTCCAATGAGGCTGCATTTTAGTTATTTAGCCTTTGCAGACACGGTAAATCCCAAAATGGGAGAGCACTTTCAATGTGGCACCATCTAGTAGCGGTTCTCACAGCCAAAATTGAATGCTTGAATTAATTTTAATTCAAGCTCTCGTTAGATGCTAAATATTGCAGTAATTTAATTTTGCCGAGAGTACCAGACTCAAGG
Source organism: Trichonephila clavata (assembly GCA_019973975.1). Lineage (NCBI taxonomy): Eukaryota > Metazoa > Arthropoda > Arachnida > Araneae > Nephilidae > Trichonephila > Trichonephila clavata. The sequence continues at coordinate 12,022 of BMAO01017162.1, forward strand.
GAACTTTTACACGCCAATAATCATGTGACATGCGTGCCTACGATTTCCGCATCCAGAAAATCCATTAACTGATAGGCAGGGGTGGAACCCTCAACCTTAAACCTACGAATCCAACACGCTAACTTAAGCCCAAAGGAGTCGATCATTGAAAGTTTAAATAGCTGTCCGTTAAAATATGACGGCCGAATCTAACTGCTCTTTTGAGTATGATCACATAATCCTTCATATTATCTTTGTGCTGAGACTGATTATATTGGCGACAACTTTTACTATGACACGCTTCTCATGTGCCGATCAACAGTTTCACTAATGTAGCCGTACGATTACTGTGGAAGCTATCGGTATATTTACTTTATAATCTCGTATCAAATTATACAAGTGAAAGATAACTGTGTATAGCAGATCATTTTTTCGTAACTGGTGAGTTACGTTTACCTAGCGATTTTTTTCTTTATAGGATCACTTAATTTTGTCGTTTGTGCCTTTTTCCATTTTTGCATATATTTGAATTTACTTCATTCCTTTCATTGATTAAAAATCATTTCATTTAATGTAATTTTGCGTTCGTTTATCAAAATATTTTTAGTTTCAATTGCTACATTTCAAATTAAAATTCACTGTTATTTTTCACGAATGCTACCAATTACTTTGGTGTTCTGTGACTTTTTATGAATCCTCAATCATTACGCGTGTATCAGAACTTTATCAAACATGTTTGAAATTATCATCAAAAAATCTATACAATAATAACATTTTCAAAATTAAATATGTAATGATTCTTCCCTTTAAAAGCACAGTTTAGCAAATTCTTTTTGCTGGGAAAGAGATTTAAATGATTAAATATTAATATTGAGTTCCCTTTGATTGCTTCTTGAGATATAGTAACATCAATTGATAATTATTTATTTTAGTTCACTTCTGCACTTATAGGCGAATAAATTTATAATATGAGAGACATCTTCTTAAACCAGACCAAAAGTTATTTAAAATAAAATTTCGCGAAATAATTGTAATAAAATAATATTAAAATATGTTGTAACAAAGTTCTTTTCCGTAAAAATTAATTTTAGGTTAAAATGTCATAGAGAAAAAAATTTAACTCGCAATATGTGAACTTGAATGTTTACTAATTTTTAAATAAAACTTACACATTCTTGAGCAAATTCAAAGCAAAATCTTAGGGTGTTAAATTGTTTGCGTAATAGCTTATTCAGAGAAAATAATGACATCTGAAAAAAAGACCACTTCGAAACCATTGTTATTACTATCTTCAAAATTATCTTATGTATATATATATATATATAATTGTTACATTAAAAATAGAACTTTCCTTCAGAGTAGTCAAATATTGTTTTTTAGCATCGCAATTCATATCCATGAGCTCTTGAAGTTATTTGCTGTTATAAACAAAAGAATGAAAACTAAAAAAAAATCTATAGAAAAGGGAAAAGTTTATTACACAAACGTCTAACTTTTTATGAAAAAATTAAGAAAATTTTCCTGCGTATAGAATATGTGTTTCAAAATACAGAACATTAAATAAAATAGTATCTGACACGCACACATATGCAAATTGCTAATTGTAATTATAGAATTATAGCAGGTCGCTAATAAATGTGTGTAGTTCAAATAATATATTTCTAATGTATAAATATGACATTAAAGAAATTAAAAATCCTTTCAGCACTGAGTAAAAAACTTTGTTTTCCTTTAACAAATATTAAATACCCTCTCTCACATATAAAATTAATTTAAAACACTTAGAAATGATTAAATCATGAAAAAAAAACGATGATTTTTTTTTCTGTAGATGACTGACTTCGAAGAGTTTTAAAATTATTATTAACGCATTTAAGAGTGAAATTAACTTCCAGTTAAATTTAATTTTGAATTAAAGTTAACAGCTGTAACTTCATTCGAGTTATTAAAGCACAGTTTTTTACAAGTTTCACAAAATCTTTTGAAATTATTGCGTTACGTGCTAGAAAATAGAAGAGTCCAATAATAATTAATTACCCAAAATACTCCTTTAGTCCCCAAGCAAATGAAATTGAGTATTAAGTCTAGAAATGCTGAGAATAAAATGAAGTCAATCGTACAAATTCCACCAGAGAACTTCCAATATCACTTAGCATTAATGCAATTGAAATGAATCTAACTACCAAAGAGACTTACACATGGGGTTTAACAGATGACGCTAATGGCATTGATAATCTGGCTGAAATGGATTTCAAAAATAGTGCAGGAAATCTTTCTCCATGTTAGAATAGACTTGATTATAGTAGTTACAAATTCTGATTCCATAAATACATTATTGAGATAGAATGAGAACAATTTAATGATATATGTATTACAGTTCATGTATATAATTTTATTTGTTACAACATTTAATTCAATATTAAAACTTAGTTTTTTATCATATTCCATAAATAAGTATTAGGTTGAGGAATAAGTTTGTAGTGTTTTTATATTTTCTTTTGTTTTACAACGATTTTTTTGCAGTTTGGCCAAATGTATGATATTTATTCGATAGAGCTATTTCTGATCTACAAAACTGGGCTAATCGTCTTCTTGACTAACTTTAGAGGCATCCCACGCAAGTTTCGCCATCGTTAGAAATACAGGTTACAAACCTCACCATTTGAAAACTATGTATTGTGGAGAAATTTTGCTTCCACAGAGTGGAGATAAATGGCTTTTTTGTCATACAGATGGTATGCTGGTAGGTAGTAAAAGTTCCCAGACGGTTCAGGACGATAAAATGGCAACACGCTTAGGAAATTGGTCTAGTTTGAAAATGCGAGCTTGATTCGATTTTTATGGGCAAAGAATGTGTCCACACCTGTCATTCAGATTTAAATCATAGAAGTTTATGGGGAAAAAGCAACGAGCAGATAATAAATAGCGAAATGGTGCCGCTCTTTTCAATCAGCAAGACAGGATGTTGAAAATCGCAATATGGCAGGGTGTGACCATCCAAGTTCTTCTACGGCAGAAATCAACATGGCATGAGTTGAAGAAATGATTCAGAATGATTGACAGGCAACTCTGAGTGAAATCTCGTCAGAGCTGGGACTCAATTATGGTAGTGTGCAGCATATCGTTTTTGATTGGCTGTGAAATTCCAAGACAGTGTTGTAAGAACATCCGCTGAGACCTGGCTCAATGGACAAGGATCTGATTTCTACCAAGATGGGTTAAACAAGTTGATTCTGCGTTCTGATAAATGCCTAAACAGACTTGGTGAATATGTGGAAATATGATATACACGTATGCCTCTTAACTCCTTTTTGTATTTTCTGTCTTTGTTAATAAATATTTCTTTATTCAATTTTTTTGTATCACCCCTCGTGCTTTTTTATTACTTTTGAGGCTTAGAAATGGAATATCCAGGAGGTAAAAAGCAACATTTTCTACTCCTGCTCTTCTTCGCTTTCCATCGTGGCTAAAAAGCTTCTGAAGCAGCCCAAAACATCTACAATGTATACGGAGAAGGTGTTATAGGCGAGTCTTTTTTCAAAGTTCAAAAATGGTGATTTTGATATCGACGACACTTCCCTCAGAGGAAGACCTTCTGAACTCGACTAAGAGCGTTTCAAAACATTTTTGAAGGAGATCGGTCATCAAGTAAGTGATAAATTGGCCGAAAAAAATGATCTATGATTATAAAACGATTCTCAATCATTTTCATTTAATGGGACTTGCTGAAAATTTTAGAGTTTGGTGCCTCACGATCCTAACTAAAACAACAAAAAAATCATCTTCAAATTGCTTCTCAACATCTAGTCCGCCATCGAACAACATGCAGTAATAAACAGTGGTTTTTGTACTGAATCGTCATGGGAGATGAAAAATGGTGCCTATACATAAATATAAAAGAAAGGAATAACTCCAGGAGATATTCCAAAAGAGTCAAGTCTAAACTCCACCCAAAGAAGAGCATAATATTCACTTGGTGAGACATGGAGGATATGGCACTGGGGAATCCTCGAAAGGAATTGCACGATCAGCAAAGAGCTCTTTATAGCTCAGCTACACCACGTGAAGCAGGCCATTTGACAGAAAAGAGCCCATCCACAAGGCCAAACCATACTCCTTCACGACAACGCCAGCCCCCATGTTGCACTTCAAAGCCACACACCAAAATCTCGAATGGGAAGTCTTTTCACATCCGTCGTATTATCCGGTTCTTGCAACTACGGATTAAAATATTTACCCCTCCAGTTGAACCATATGAAGGGGGTTTCCTTCCATAATGAAGAGGGCCTTAAAAATGGCTCAACAACTTCTTCGGTACCAGATCGGGCAATTTTGCCGGAACGGCATCGACAAAGTGGCCGAGAAGTGGGAGGCCGTAAATAACAACGGTGAACACATAATTAATTTATAAAATATGTTTCATAACAAGAGAGTATAAGCAAAAATTCTTGAATAATTTTATTATTATTAATATAAAGTGGAATCATTCATACGTGACATTAAAAATTCAACACCAAAATGGATTGGCTAGAGAATTATGCAGAATTTAAGCAGAGAAAAGATTTTACAAGAGGCATACTGATTTAGGCAGGTGAAAGCAGACTGTCCGTATGTCAAATCTTAGATGACACCTATCTAGACTTGTCCATGGTTCAACGGCTGTGAGAAAGATTGTTGGAATAAGAAAAATGTACTAAGTTTCAAGGGTGACGGTTCGATCAGAAAGACATTAGCACATTTGAATCAACGCAGAATCTACTTATGGTAGTAATTTATGGAATGTTTAAGACATACTTTATGTTTTCATATTGATGATTACCGTAGTTTGGTTGACAGAGGCTTACACTAATGGTCTCGTTAAGAAAACTGCGTTTAAATGACGTTCCGTTAAAAACACTGTCTATAAATCCTTTTTTAAAAAAAATGCCAGACTATCTCTGTAGCTTTGACTATTCCGTTTGCAATGTTACCAGGTTAGAATGAATAGGTGCCTAAATGGTATGTGGTTATATTCTCGGATAAGAATACGCTTCCATTTATCTAATAATAGCCATCGTGTGACAAAGAATGTGGTGACAGCCCACGACATCATTCCTTCGGGCCAATATCGTGTATCATAGCTGGTTAGTTCTAGTTTGTATTCAGGATAATATGGCAACTTAAAGATACGTAGATGATCTGCTGAGACGGGCATATTTCTCTTCTTTTGGAGGGTTGCCTTTAACTAGCAGGAAAATACTCCCCCGTATATTCCCCTCATTAGCCAACGAGGGAAGTTTTGAAAATTGTACAAAAACATTTTCTGGCCACCATTCTTCTCTGATCCTCGACTAACTGAGCATGTCAGGAATCTTCCTACTTTCCCTGTGACCATTACTTATAAAAGACGTACTGTGACAAGTAGTTTCCGTAGATGGGAGATTCATCCATCAGGATGCCATCCGTACTCGGTACTTGGCTCTGTACAAAGGCGTGTATGCCTTCCAGGATAATCTTACGACCTATTTTTCCTCTTTATGTTACGGGAATCAATTCAAAATAAATATCACTTATTGCTTATTGTTGTTGTATCTCTCTGTTTTCCAAGCATCTTCACTTTCCTTTTCGGTCTCTTATTTTCACTGTCAGGTAGTATAAATTATTATTAAAAAGAAAAAGTTTGTTTTAAAATGCATTTATACAATATTTTTTTTTCATTAATTCTTTGAAACTCACTCGTATATATACGTAGGTAAGTCAAAAAATTGTTTATTCCTTTCTAAATATATCTAGTGAAAGACCATTTTAATGGAATTTTGTAGCAATGTTTCAGATATTTGTCTGTAATATGTGACATACTTGCTTTCACGTGGCAATTAAAATTAGAAGAATAATTAGTCATATACATATTTCAACACCTGCAAGTGGCATCCTAATTGGAAATGCAGAAAGTGATTATTTTTTATAAATAGCATGGCATTTATCGGAAGTTGCATGAAGTATAAGATGAAAATCAATGTCATTTCAAGCCATTGCGAAATGGTGCAGCATGTTTGAACACAATCATACAGAAAAAAAAGCAAATACACAATCTTCCAAAATATTAAGGGGAGAAGTGTAAATTTATCTCCATTATAGAGCAGACTGTCACAGTATGATTTCCATATTTTTGGTCCTACGAAAGAACTTTCAAACTGACGAGTCTAAGATTACAAAGTGAAAGTTGCAACTCAAGGATGGTTATAGGACGTTGGACGAAATTTCTTTTTAGAAGACCTTTAAAACCTTGTGCCACGCCTCAACAGATGTTTAAATAATTGTGGTAATTACGTTAAAAAGTAGATTGGGTATGAAATTTTAGGGGATAAAAATAAATGTATTATAAATTTCAATCTTATACTTAAGGCATCCGACTACCCTAAAGTTGTGAATTTTGCCAAAAATTGAGCATTTTTTTATGATTTTTTTTATATGCCCTCTTATTAGCTTTATAAAAATCAAGTTTATTATTTTCTTTCACTAGAACAAAAACTACAAAAGTTTTAGTCGTGGCAGATGCCATTACTTAATACAAGATGTCGTACTTTAAAACGAGCTTTACTCGAAATGAGTTTTTTTTAAATACTTAAACGGGGCCAGGGATTGCTAAAACGTTTTGAAAATAATTAACTGACATTTTTTTGAGTATGTTCTGTATAATAGTAGAAATGTTGTAACCTTCAGATTTATCAATCCCTGTTTATTACAAAATTTACAGTCCCTTATGTGAATATAATCACCATTTTTTAAAGCAATCTCATGTAATAACAAAGATAAAGCGCTCTAGTTTTTGTAAAATTAAAATATCTCTTGAAGGTCATTTAAAATGAATAACATAGAAACACATCAGCATTAAAAGTTGAAAGCCTGTTCATAATTTTTTGGTACAGAATGGCCACGTTAATGTCAGTTTTTACTATTTTTTCCATTTTACTAATAATAATATCTTTTTTTTCTTAATTTTAGCATATTTTTCTTAAAATACACTAAAAAATTTGAAACAAAACAAAAAAAAATCCTATCACCATTTTTTTAAAAAAAAAAAGTGGTCGCAAGTAGTCGAATACCTTAAAAAGTGCAACCAACCTTTTGATTGACCACATTCATTAACTATTATTTTTTAGATTTGTCAATTTTTAGACTTGTTGAATTTTTAAAAGTCAATCATAAAAATAAATGGAATAAATTAAATTTGTAAGCATAATGAAAATACGTGAAAAATATTTTTAATGCAAAACACGACTGTTCAGATTAAATATCAATTCCTAAATACATTTAAAGTAATATAGATATTGCAATATAGATATTGAATATTTTATATAATCTTGATGTTTCAAAATGACATGAAGTCTAATTCTGACTGATTTCTCAAAAATATTTGA
>BMAO01017163.1:0-11351 GCA_019973975.1 Trichonephila clavata
AAAATGTAGTATATACACAGTCATACCTCCATATAACGAACCGCAATTGTGCGAATTCCTCTATTTTACGAACTTTTTCCAGGAACTAAGAGCATTTTACTGTTATCTTCGTAAAGTAACCTCCAAATAGCGAAGTACGTTTTCTATTTATTGAACTTTTTCTCGTGCGCTTCAATTTTTGTCCTCCCTATTTTTAAAATATTTCAGGACATTTTTCAACTTATTCTTTCTTTTAACACATTTTATGGTAAGCAATGGCCTTGAACTGGTTTTTCCAGCTGCCTAACTCACCTAGAGCAATAAATTACCGTAATTCTGTGTATTTCATTTTTACAAAAAAATAATCAGTCTTCGTCAATAGTTAAATTTAAGTACGCATGTGGCAACGTATACTTAAAATTACTGACTGTACAATAACGTATGTTTAAAATTATTTGTAGGCTTAAATTTAGAAATTGTCTCACTAAAATTTATTAATTTAAGGGGAAAAAATTTTCTAAATCGAAAATACAGTGTATTCCTGGACAATTTTGCCTTTTTCTCCTTGCTTTCCTTTCATATTTTTTGATGGGTAAGGTTTATAAAATAGATTATTTACAAAAATGTGTGAAAAATAACTTTTGTTAACAATATACAACAATATTTAAATTTTGTTTTATGTGGTTTATACAGAATACTGAAAGATGAATATTTAACGAATTTTTCACATAACGAACTTTTTTTCGATATTTAGCGATTTCGTTAAATAGAGAGGCTCAACTGTATTTATAAGTCAGAGATTTGTGTTAAATAGATTTCTAAACCTATTTAAATAAAATAATCTTTTATGAGTGTGACCATTTTTAAATAATCATTGCTTTAATTCGTTTGAATGTCCTTGAGTTTAAAGTTTTCTTTTCTCAGCAAAGCATTATGCTTTTCAAAACTAAATATTCCAAATTAAAACTAAAGGAATTATGCACTACTTGTTCACCCATCTAACAAAATGTACGCATTCTAAAGTGTTACATTTAAAATAATAAAAAAAAACAATTTTCCAATATCAATAATAATTCCAATACAAAAAATAAGCCTTCAAAAGATTTTATACAAGCGAACAAAAAGTAAATAATTATGAAACAATTCAGTTTACTTTTTCACCTTTCTTATTTCACTTCAGCACTGATACGCAGGCTTATAAAAAAGACATCGAATCAAAAAGAAGGTCAGAAAAAGCATTCAAGGAATAACAGGATATTTTAGATAATGGATAAGTTTTTTAGATGCTATATTTCAGCAAATGTGTCATCTGGAAGATAAATTGGCACTTTACAAAATTTCTGTGGGACCAAATCAATTTATTATATAAGTACCTTACCGGAAGGGAAAAACATTTATCATATTTTATGACAGCATAGATTTTAAATCAAGTTCATTACTTTGATGTTGTCAAATTTTCAATGAATGATTAGCTTCATTTTTGCTGAAACTTCAATTACTAGCATCAGTTAATTTTAGTAACGTCATTTGACTCAATTGTTAAAAATCATTATCTTGTTATGAACCCAGGCGTTCTTACTTCAAGCTTGGGAAGCTTACTTCTTTGAAAGTAAGGCATACTTTTCTTTTTTGAGTGATGAACTTATTGTAAAGAGAAAATGATGTATTTTTTTTAATCAAATATCGATGTATATCTATCTATTTATATAGTTATTTCATTTTCGATACAGATAAACATTTACTTTCTATTTTATGTCATTGTTTTGTTTTAGTTGCATTGTTATACATCTAGAAATGTAAGTTAAACATTCTTTAATACTATTAATTTATTTGTTAATAATAATTAATATTTAAATGAAACAGTAATTATTGTATTCAGTCACTCATTTTATTCTTCATAATGTGTTGTTAAATATCTACCACTGTAAATAATGTTTTAAATGTTATACATATTTTTTATCATTTTACACACATTACTAAAACATGTCATGTATAACTTTATGGGAGAAATGGTTTTCTATCGTGAAAATGTATTAATGTTAATGATGTCACTGTATATGCTGTTTTCTTACAGTCTGTTCAAAAAATATAAGACGACATTAAGTCAAAAATTATGATGAAATAAAGTTTCGATTTTAAGTTAAATAAATGGAACATAATATTACGATACTTTTATTATAATACGATTTAATACTCTGAATAATCCAATAAATTTTTAAGTTAACAAAATTATTTCAAACAAACAAAAATATAGTCCTAACAAATTTTAAAACTCGTGATTTAAAAACAAAGTATCGCAAAATACTAGGTCTATAGGAAGTTCTATCAATTTTCAAAATAAATTAAAAGGATAAATTCAAGTAAACCAACTAACCAGGGATAGATAACTATTAAATTATCCTATTAAATGAAATCTTTCTATGAAAAAAAAATCCCACATTTCCCTCTATCAATAATAGTACGAATCCTATCTACTTTAGCCAACATAAAATAAATATAAATGAAATGAATAAATTTGTTTCCACGAGCTATTATAATTTCATCATAAATTATAATTTATTAAAAGTTTTAGAATTACATTCAAATGTTATTCCGAAAGGAATTATGGGAAGCTAAATAACTGATTTGTAATAGTTGAAATACATCTATGGAAAATTATTCCGTATCTAGTTCATATGTTATGACATGTCAAACTTATATTTACTATCATAAAATTCTTTGCAACATTTTCCTTTAATTTTATATTAAAAAATCTAAAAAGGAATACTAAGCGGCAATCAGCCATATTTTTTTATAGAAAATGCAAGTTAGAAAAAGATGAATAAAGAAATTTGTTATTCCAGAATGGAATCTGCTAAATTTGATCAGGATAATTCTCAAGGTTTCCGAATTCCATTTCGCGAGAAGTCCACCCAAGCACAATTGTTCTATGTGAAAATTTACCAACCCTGAGTTGACTAAGTGCAGTTCGGCCGATTCGGAAATAAACATAGATATGTGAATTGAAAACACATTTTCAACCGGAAAGAGCTGATCCAGACGACTTTTTAGTCGAAAAAAATTTTAATCGCTTATCGGAAATCCTTGTCGGAAAGGAATCCGCATTACCTAAACATAACATGAGGTTTTGTACCTACAGCGATAGAAGATTTTTAAAGCTTCTGAATATTTTATAGTTTTTCAAACCTTGAAGATGTTCAAAGAAAATGGTTGGTATACTCGTCTAAAGCAAACAGTATATTTTATTATTGTTGCAAATTATTTGTACGGAATTTATGATGCTAACAGAAAAAAGTGGTTTTTTTGAAGTCATATCTTCTTCAGGCGAGTTTTGCTGAAAAGTGAACATGAATTAAACGTCAGGTTCGGGTAAGTTACATTACTCAGTTTTTGTCAGCTCTCTAGTCGGAAATCGTGCTCGTGACGCTTAGTTTTGAATTGAAAACATTTTAAGCACGTGTTGTTTTTTAAGTAAAAATTCCATGCACACTTTTTCCAGTGAAGTTTTATTTTCTATCTTTAAGTATTATTGTTATGCAGGGCACTTCAATTCAACTTCATCACAAGAAGAGAAGCGCAAGCGAAAATATTGAAAAAAAAGATTATTCTTATGAGAAAATCTAAAAAGGGACTTTTGTAGTTATTATAATAATATTTCAGATTTTATTATCAAGCTTCCACCTTCCGTTGAGAACCAAAAGTCTTAATGAATTATCTAGTAAAAGTGAGTTTGATTTTTCCGTTGAACATTGTTTATATAATTAATAATGTTTAAAAATGTTACAAAAGTTGACTTGCTAGCTGAATTAGAAATCTCTGAAGTAGTACCTGAATCGTTGAACTAAAAGAAATCCTGCGAATTTTTAAAATATGAGGAATTTTTGGGTATATACTTATGTATTATCACAACCTATTGGCAACATGATATAAACTAAGCAAATGGTTGCCAATTCAGCAAATACAACACATGCAAGTTATTTGAATTTGGCGAGTTATTTTGAACGTTGCCATTGTTGCGATAGTACGTAAGTACCATATAAACAAATATATTACATAAATACAATTTACATAAGTAATTTATGTATAAATATTTTTAAATAATTAGACTGAATGACATTTAAATCGTATATACTGAAATATAAATATATATTAGAATCCATTATTGTTTAACCATTGCTCTGAGCAGAAAATGGATAAAATAACAAATTCTTCGATGAATGAGCACGAAAAAGTGAACTACAACGTCCGCATGTGAAAATGTCCTAAAATACATTCGAAGAATTTGACTGCCTTGTCCAGGATGAATCAGAAGTTTACACTTTTATCATGTGGTCATGAGCACGCACGGAAATTTTTTCTAAGCAGCGACGCTTAGCTGCTAATTTATTGGACCATGAATAAAATTACGATCATATGCAAACTATAACATAAGAAATGGAATGAAATAGAAAAGAAACATCAGAAATGTCAAACTGGGGACTGTGAGCAGAAATGTTATTTTGAATCTGAGGAAAAATGATGATGAAATGTATTTTTGAAAAATAGATTTCATCATCATTTTTTTTTGCAATTAAGTATTTGGCAAGATAATGTTTAACTTAATGAGATGGGTTTTTTTAATATTATATGAAAGGAATGATTAGAATTTCTTAGATGTAATAGAAATGTTATCGAAGTTTGACCCAACGTTTAGTTATGATTAATTATTCATGTTTTAAATACAAATAAGTAATATAAAAAAAATTTTAAGTTAATTCCTACTTTATGGAATCATCTGTTGCAACTAGTTGTAACTTTGTCAGAAATAATGCAGAACAAATTTAAAATTAAAAAACAAAATTTAATTAATGAATTAATATATGAAAAAACTATATTTCCATCCCAAATGTCATCCACCACAAAATTTTAAAAAAAATATTTGAACTTGAGTCGATTAATAAAAAGTATTTTATTACGAAAACAAAAAATATGAGAGCATTTTATTTTTAAGAGGCTTGGTACCCCTAAAATGACAAAATTATCGTTTTTTTTTCAAATTTTTATTTATTCTTTTTTTGTATTATTTTCTTTCGATTGATATATCACTTGTGCATGTCGGAAAGATAGAAATTTTGTGAAATTTCATCTGAAAATTGTAAATTAACAATTTAGGCAATTCGACCAAGCTCCCTTTTTAGAAAAAAAGCTAAATAAAGCGTTTTGATAAAAAAAACTATTTTAAAAAGAGAAATAATAGCTATAAAAAATAATGTGTAATATATAAAGCACGGTATTAGCGAGGCACATTACAAATATGTATTTTTTTTTCTTTGTGAAATGTGTACATGTAAAATGTTTGAATGAATGCGTTTTATATTAATAATTTCATAATTTCAACTTTTATTCCTCATATGTTTTTCAAACAAATATAAAACTTCAATATTATGTGAGGAAAAAAACTAAAATTTCTATCGTGAAAAAAAATTAAACAGTTTTCTTGAATTCATTTGAGCAGTTACTACTCTCAAAAAATTGATCATTTATAAAAATGTACGGCTGGATAAAATACGAAAATGCAATTATTTTAAAGAAAAATATATAACTAATGTCTTAAAGTGGTATTTTAAGTTAATTTGAGATTATTACAATTATTATACACAATTTTAAAAATTTAATTTTTTTTTAAAAATTCGTAAAATTTTAAAATTCTACTCTTTTTGAAAAATTAACTTTTTGGCCTGAATATTCCTTAGAATGTTCTAAGCAACTTTAGAGATCAATTTTATAGTAGCTTAGTTAGTTTTGGGGGAAAAAATGTTCATAGATATGCTAAAATCTCCCCCCCCCCAAAACCAATATCTCCTACATTTTAATTTTTTTTAAGAAAAAGTATTCAGTTTATAGCAAAATGGATATCTAACTTTGTTACATGCATGATATATAACACACAGAGAAAAAATAAAAGAGAGTGGTCAATAATTGTAGAAGAAGTAGCATTTTTTGAATGCACTAATGTATCGAAAAAACCACATTTTAACGTTTATACTTCTGAAAATATAATTATTACATGCTTAAATAAAATTCCGTTTTAAAATATTAGCTATACATTTTCCTTCAAAATAATTGCATTTTCATATTATTTTAACGCATATTTTCTATAAATAATACATTTTTTAACACTAATAATTGCATATAAATATCAATAAAACTCGAAGTAAATGTTAATTTTTGTTTTTTTTATAACAGAAGTTTTAAAATCTTTTGCTTCACTTAATATATAAAAAATATATTTCTATGAAAAACATATGATAAATAAGAACTGAAATTATGAAATTATTAATATGAAATGCCTAAATTAAATATATTTACATGTACACATTTTACAAAAAGAAATTACATTATTGTAATACCTGAGAAATACCCTGCTTTACATGTAACTCCTTCCTTTTTTAATTAATATTTCTCTTTTTAAAATAGCATTTTTTATCAATTTACATGCATGCTGGTATTTGGTGTTTTTCTTTCTGATTCTAAATAATCTTTTACGGGATTCGAGCATCACACCCAAATCGTGCGAACATTTCCCCAAAGGTATATGTAACGCCTTTTGGGTCTCTCTGAAAGTACGTTAAGTCCCTTTGTTGAATTCACAAATTGCTTCCAGTATGGCATGTTTAACTCTGTCTTTACACATAAATATCTTCTTTGGACACTGTGACCACATCATGCTGTGTAAACTTTCATTATCGTTTTGGGTTCCGCAATAAACGCAACTTTCTAAAATTTCAGCAAGCCGTTGATAAATAGAAAGAATGTGTGGGAAAAACTTACATTGACTTGAGTCCCAACATGTTGTTTATGCAGATTTGGTTTCTGTCCTTTTGCTTTTGCGGACTCTAAAAAACACCATGAGTCAGCACCGATTGGACATTTCGAATGCGGGGGTTTTGGTCTGTCAAAATGCTGAAATTTAAAGTAGCATATATTGTTTTTTCAGGGCAGGAATATTTCCTTTTTTTTGTAATATGACTTTTTATTAGTATAAAATTAATTTTTTAATTGTTGCCTTATTTAATGTACCTCCTAATAAAATCCCACGGGCCCTCGATTCCTTGACAGCATTTTGTTGACCACGGGAACATCAATTGGGGCTACGTAAGCATTTCTCACTTCACTATGTACTTCTCTCAGAAAAGTCTGCAGTTGTACCAAAGGCTTTCTGAAGCAGTTTGATGCATCTGCTATATTTTCTCGATGAAAAAGGAGATACATTTACTGCAACGCAATTTTTTTCAATTGCTAAGTAATCTTTTCCCAGCATTAGATAATGCATGCGTGACACGTAAATTAATATTAAATTAATATTAGTAACATAATTACCCTGCCTTTAATTAGACGTTTCTTCAGCACAAACTTTTCAATACAAGAACTTCAGGTTAAATTTAACACGTAGGGAAACCCTACCTTGTCTGCAAGTGTAAGCCTTAAAGCTTGTTTGTCACAATCTGGGCATTTTAGTTTCATAAACATTTTGCTGATTTGCTCAAAGTTCACAATATTGTAGTTTCCTACTTCAGAATTTCCGGTGTTTTCAGTATTTGATAACTGCTTAATTCTGATGTTAGGGACTGATTTTGTTTCTTCTGTAACACATGTATTCACAGCATCACTACACCAATGTTTGCTGTTCAATTGAGCAGAATGATTTCTACCTTTTATTCGTGGCATTCTTAAAACAAATATTCAAGAGATAAAAAGAAAGGTAATACAGAAATCTCATCATTTTCAGCTACAGTCTTTAAAATACAGCAATCACAAAGAGTCTTAAAAAAGACTGTTTTTTGTTCAATATCAAACGTAAGTAAAACTAGCACGATAACTGCAAAACAAACGAAAGAAGCGCCATCCGCGATAACAAATAGCTTGTAATAAAAGTTGCAGGCCTTAAAAAGTACGGTAAAGCAGTATTACAGCTATGGTTAAAACAAAATAAAATTTATTTTTGAAAAGTAGTAGGTAAAAATTAGCTTAAAGTCACTGACACCTCTAAAAGGGGTAGAGAGCGTGGTCGAATTTCTAAATTTGTTGCCTTACATTTTTTAAATAACATTTTTTTTCTAATTTTCAGGCATACAAAATAAATATATCAATCGTAAGTAATCGTTCAAATAATGTAACTAAATAAAAAAATTATAAGCACGGTCATATTTGGTGTACCAAGTCTTCTTAAAAACATTAGTGACAAGCATTACGATAAAAAATTTGCAAAGAAGGCTAATTGTCAATTCATGACCTAAGCATCTTATTTATTTAATTTTGGAGTTAACGTTGCGATGAAAACAACATTTGAGATTGATTGCTTCTTAAATATTATCCTTGGATTGTATTAGCTTTTTATGCATTTCTCATTACAAATTAAGTATTTTAAATTTGTAGGGAACTTATTTTACAGTCTTACGTGTGAGATTAAGTGTAAAAGTGGAGTAAAAACAATAAACCTCTAAATTTGTAACTAGTTCAAAAGATACAGTTAAAAAATGCTTAAAATGGGTGACTCTACATATACAAATATTAAAGTAGCAACAAAAGCTTTACTTAAATTAAGTCTATAATCAGCATTTGCATTATATTCGGAATCTGAATTTAACTTTTTACCACCCTGGTAAATGCATGAGTCAAGTTTCCTTATACTTGCGAATTTTTATTTTTTCATTTATATATTAAATGCATCGTTTTAGAAAATAAGTGCAGACATAAAGTATTGAAGAAGAGTGACTGAAATCAAATATCACGTACCGATTTCACCTCTAGAACCGAGTCTGGCCGAGATTATATTTGGATAACTTCAGGATTCTCTCCACTTATAAAATACACTTAATAAAATAATACAGAAGCATTTCAAAAGATATCTATCCAGTAATAAAAGTTATACAATGACTTTGCTAAATTGCAATTTTATTCGTAAGTATAATAATAATAGTGCCGCTACTTTAATATATTCATCAAAAACAAATATGCACATTTTAATAAAGTGTAAAGTGACACGATTCCTGCTCACCATTCGAATTCTAAATATTTTTGGTATACTCTTATTTTTAGGTAATTTAACAGTTTCAGATTTGCGTAAGGCCACCGAAAAATCCAAATGAAAATGAATTTAAAAAAATTACTTATAATGTATAATTTAATAAATTTTTAAAGCTCTATAGTTTTCAGAATCATTGCAAATATAAGAATCAATTCGAATTAAACTGACATAAAAAAAGTTATTTTAACTTGATATGAAAGAAAATCAAATAGATTTGAAATCACAATATTCCAAATAAGCTAGATTCATATTAATTAAGTTTACTTGTTAAATAAAATAAAATATACATTTGAATTTTAAAAGCGCCAAAAATCATGTATTTTATAATTTATTGTTGTTAATTATTAGAAATTAAACGCAGTGTCTTAAATTAGAAAACATAAGAGGACTCAACTAAAAATCATGAAATCAAAATATTTTATTACAGAAGTTTCTAAGCATATTTATATCTGAACATTCTGGGAGTTGAATAAGTTTAGTACGTACATCTATTCAATTTTTGAGTGAATAACATTAATTAAAGGCTAAAATTAATCGGAAAAATGTTGAAAGTGGACATATAAGAGGATTCAGAATTGTTTATTTTTTGAAGAATCAGTAATTCATTCATAAAAATTATATTGAAAATACATTAAATTAAGAAGATGTATTTTACTTTAATAAAGAAAATATCTAAAAAACAGATTTCACTTGATTTAATTGCATGCCAAAATACAGGGTTTAATTACTTATTCTAATCTGTGGTAATTTCGTAAAGCCGTCTAAAAATTAACCGATATTAAAGAAACAAAGTTCGGGAAAGAGATCAGTAGTTCTTAAAAATATGAGCGAAAACTCAAAACTAATCTTTAAACTTCCTGAAATTATTCTCATGATTAGTATATCATGTATATAGTATTTATAATAATATCTAATTTAATAATTTCGTAATGTACATCTATTTTCATTTGCTATTTTATGTTTTTTGCATATACTAAACATATATACATTTTTAGTTGGTTCGTCACTGGCCTTGTACACCTATGGTTGCGTACACCCAAAGTCCGTGGATTTTTATGATGTAAGATATAGACAGCAAACCTGTCGCATGATTATGCGTAGTGTAAAAGTTCCCTTGAGTGCCTATTTTGTGAGTGCTCTTAGTAAAATAAAATCTTAAGTCATTTTCGCATCGCCAGGGCTCAAGTGCTTCTCTCTGTAGAGGAAACTGGATGTCAAAATTATCTGTAGCGTTGGGTATCCGCCTATATGGAGCCGAACTAAAAATAGATGCCAGCTCTCGGGAACTGTTCTAGGTCTGCAATGGTAAAACACCAACCAGCAGCCGCATTAGAAATAATTCTTTTTATCAGTCTTTCTTAAGATTAAGAAAAGAGAATTTGAAATTATAGCTGGGAAAATTACTTGAAAGGAGCGAAAAGAAAATAATGGATTTGTAAAAGCTGTGCATCATAAAGCAAATATTATGTTTCAATTTGTAATTTCTTATAAAATTGTAAAATGAAAATTAAAACAAATGCACCAACTTTTCATTTTCCATTACCTTACGAATGTAAAATGAAGCAGTTTCGTTTTTAATATTTTATTATAATCTTAGTAATAAATATCAACGATAATGTTACGACAAAATAGCTTACAGTTATATTATAAAAATAGGTGAACGTTTTTGTATAAAATAACTTCCACCTTTATTATTAAGAAATACTATGTGGACAAAAAATTTAATTAAAATATATGTATAAAATTCTCTTTTGTTAATTTTATGACAAAAGAAATTAATAAATAGTTACATGCTCTTCTATGCTAATTGCTAATAGATTCACTGTAAATGGAATTTTCCATACTTTCTTGACTTAGAAATTACTTACTTTTATCTCATGGTTAAAGCATAATTTTGCGTCATCAGGATTTATCTGTTCTTCCTTAGTAGGAACCATGCCTCAGCTACCGTATAGCATATGCATCGATTTTTTTAGTTTTGAAAAAATCAGTATTTCCTTTTCTAAATTTTGTATAAAAGGTATATATATATAAATATATATACACTGGTGTCCAAAAGTTAAGCATAAATCGTAAAATGTGAAAAACATGGAGTAAATATTCGTAAAATTATTCCAAATTTCTTGCGGATATTAATTGGGTGAAGAAGAAACATTGGGTTTATGGAAAATATTAAGTCGACTATGTCCTGTGCGAAACACCGGCGCATGTCAGAACGCAGAGAAACCGATTCCCGCAGCATAGGCAGTTCAGACAAGTTTCGTGCAACTGCTGTGCGAAGGAACGTTGCTAACCATCAAACAAG
>BMAO01017164.1:0-15760 GCA_019973975.1 Trichonephila clavata
ATTATATATATTACAAAAATATACTAAAAATAGTTATAAACCTAAGATAACTATCGTCATAATAGGAAAGATTAGCCACAGAAATACTAAAAGCAAACTCCCAGCCTTAGGAACTAGGAATGCAGGTTTAAACAAAGTTTTCTGGCCAGCCAACTTCACCTGATTTTGCCAGTATTCTGGGCCATAGGGAAAGCAATAAATTTCTAGAGAAGTTTAACTATATTATAGATAAAACCATAATCTATTAATGTAATACTATAATGTTATAGCTTTTAATAATTACAAAATATTTAAAATCAAAGCCAAACTAATAGACTTACCACGTGAATACATATTCGCTTCTTATGGACAATAACAGTAACGCATATAATTATTATGTATTGATAAAGTAGCAATTACTATATATATAATATACTTTTAAAATTTCTATATTTTATTTTAAAATTTATAGAAAAAAAAAATACCATCCAGACATAAACGATTAATTTTTAATAAAATATATTATTACAAAATTACATAGCTAGAGGCGCCATCTATCTATAAACTGTATAACTGAAAAAACTTTTTTATTTAACTGTTATATAACTTTTTATAAATTTAAGAGGGTAACTTAGTTCTATACAATGTTTAATAAAGTTATTAATATTTAAATATATATTAGATTTATCACTAACTAATACCTTGTTACGATAAATATAATTCAAAATAATATTTCGATATATTGAGATGGATAAGTTAGAATTCCATGAGGAACTTTAAGAATGTTAAAATTAAAATCATCTCTTTTATCATAAATATTGCTATGTAATTTATAGTCCTTAATATATAATGATACATCAAGTAATTAGTTGTAACAGGATTATTATTAATTTTAAGAAGCTTTAAATATTCCGGATAAAAATGATATTGGGATTATAATAATTATTTTTACCAAAAATAATTAGGTCATCTATGTATCTAAAAATGTAATAATCATTATTAATAATATAATTATTTTCGTAAAAGTGTAAATATAAATAGCCAAACTATTGCTAGCAGGGCCACCTGAGGCAAACCTTTGGTTTGTTTGTACAGAAACCATTAAAATTAATGTAATTTCTTTTAGGACAAAATTATTAGAGTTCTAAATTTTGTAAATTAATATATAGGTTATAATTCTGTAATTATCCAAAATTACCCTAATTACATCATTGATATCAAAGAGTTAAAAAGATCTTCAAAGTCATAACTATGAACTGAATAAGTATTTTTATCTTAAAAAAATCTATAATTTCTTTACTATTTTTAATTATAGCTTATACATTGCTTATTGATGAATTCTTGCAAAATATTGTGCAGCATTTTACCTGCATCAGTGATATAAGTTTTAAAACCATTTGTTACTGTTCTAAATTTAACAGGATTTTATGAAATTTAGGTGTTAAAAATATATATGGAAACTTAATCTTATGAGTGGGAACATTCAATTTCTTGTATATAGCAGTGATTCGATTAGTAATTTCTTTTTCTGACAATTCCAATCTATTGAAAGATTTATTGTTTAAAAATGTTCATTAATCATAGTATTATAAAAATACTTACAGATAATAGCATAATTACCAGGCACTTTATCTATGTAAACAATGATAAAATTCTTTTGTAAATCATAAATTTTCTGTTTTACATCTTTATAAGTGATACTGGTTTAGAATATATTATATATATTATATAATATATAATATATATATAGGATGCATTTTGTTCTTCAGAATTATTCAGGTTTTATAGTTGTGTATCGATGTGAACAATTTATCTTTTTTAATTATAATTTCTGGGCTTTCGAGAGGGGCGGCATTTTCCACTTTGTCCAGGGCGGCAAAACTGCTAGAGCCGGCCCTGATGGTATCGATTTTCCCTAATGTGCAGACATACTTTTGAAAAATATATTTAACAATACCGATACCAAATGTATCAGGTGAGTGAACTTTTTCAGTTTTAAGGCGTGTTAAAATTATTTAAGAATGCTATGGGAGAGGAGACAAGATGAACAACCTTGACATATTACGTATAAATTAAGATTTTTTGGACAAAATAGACACGCGGGAAAAAATTGATGAATTTACCAAAAAGAAATCAAGACATAACGTTTTACAGCAAAATTGCACAAGCTCTTTAATAAAGTTTTTAAATTTTTTTTTAAAGTTAAGGTTTATCTTGAGCAATTGAGTTTCAATATAGCTATACATTTTATTACGAGATTTTAAGTTTAACGAACCTTTTCACTATTTTAGTTTTTTACTCTTGAATTCATGGGCCTCAACCTTTTACCGCCAGGGCCTCCAACTAACTTAATCCGTCTCTGTCTTTGTATTGGAATCAGATCTCGAACGCCACTTATATAAATGTCGAAGTTTCAGTGTTATTTAAAAAATTATTCAGGATATTACTGGAATCTGTCATTAAATGTAATTTTCTAATATATAAAAGAAAGTTTTTTTAAAAAAATGAAATGAATTTAAGGCATTCAGATAATTCAGTATTATAAAAGGTTTTTTCGACTGGAAAACACCCTAATTTGTATTAAAATGTTTCATCCTATATATGAATTTCACAAACTCCCCATTATTTATTTCATACTTACTGTTTCCATAAAATTCATCAGGTTAGAAAGTTTTATTGCAATTTTTATATTCATTTGCTTGCATTAGAATTTATATTTGGGTCAGGCAAAAAAAATGGGCTTTCCAAATGAGCTATGGTTTCGAATCTTGATTTCATTCACGATCCTTTGTTTTGAATATTGTAGTATGCTTCATATTAAACGAAATTGATCATTGCAATCCTTAGACGGCGTAATATGGATAGGAGAAACGAGATACGGTGTCACATATTTGTCACTAGCATTTCAGAAATTCGAGGTACTGCGTCGCCTATCCAAATTAAAATTTTAGTTGTTTGTGATTACAAACCATTCATTTATAGTACTAATATTACCTTTAATGAATAGGTTAAGTGTATTTAAATCAGTAATTCAAGGAAGAAAATTTTGAGAAAATTCCTTAAAAGTATAAATACTTTACTGTAATAAACTAAGATTTTCTGACTTACAAATTAATGCAGCATATAATACGAAAGTCATTTATGAAAATCATTTTCATTTACATTATTAGGAATAAATGTATACATTCCATATTATATTGTCAACCACGTTGAAATATTTAGTGAAAACATGCACAGATTATCCAGATATAAACGTTTTTGAAGAATGTTAACATTTTGACTTGAAAATAATAAATTAACTTCAATTTTTTTAATAATGGTCGTTACAGTAAACGTCATCCTATTCATGCGAGCTGCTAATTTATTTTTCTCAACTTTTCACAATACATCAAATTTAATGAGTTAATTCCATTTATTTAATACTTAAATCCATCAAAATATATTTAATATTTTTTAAAGAGATGTCAGTGGTACTCAATGGCGTAAAGTACACCCCCCGCATCGCAGGAGGCCCAGGATTCAAGGGGCCCATAGCCTGAATGATGTCAAATAAGTAATCCTTTGTAAGATCCGGCTTGGGGCTTAAAACCAGACTTTCTAGGGCCCCTAATATTTTCCGTTAGACATTGGTGGTACTTAAAAAACTTTTGAAATGACTGCCCCCTTGTAAGCCCATTACAATCAAATTTATATTATCCGAGACTGCCGGCTCTAGCAATTTTGCCGTCCCGGACAAAAATGAAAAATGCCACCCCTCACGCCAAAGTAAAAAAAAAACTATTATTAAAAGATAAAAATTGGTCAAAAATGCACATCTATAAACTTAATATTCCTTGCGAAGAAAAAGAGAGCTAACAGTTCATATATATGTATATATATATACTAGCCGTTACCCCCCGCTTCGCTGGGTATTTTATGATGTTTTATAATTTTTTACTGCTTATATATATATATTATATATTATATATATATATGTATAAATTATTGATATCTAAGTCCTGTATTAAGAATTCGATTGTATTGAAAAATATACTTATACCTGTAACTGTAGCCTGTCGATAAAAAAAAAGGGCAAAACTCATCTAATTTGTATTTTCTAAAAATCTCTAAAATTGAAGTATAGAATGATGTTTACTCTAACGTAACCCAAAAACCAAGTGGATTCCGCAAAACCAATTTTCGGTGGATCTCTACTCCGTAAATTGAACATGCAAGCCAAATTTCAAGTCTAAATCTAACAGAAAAAAAACAAAAGTTTTACTATCAATATCCCGTAATCCCGTTGAGAGCCGTTTTCCAAAATAACCGCTCTTAGCGGATTTCAATTCAAACAAAATTTCATTATTATAGTTCTTGTAGCTCGAAAAAAGGAATTTTTTTGTCAATACGTCCCAGTAACCCCTGCACCCCTCCAGAACTTGATTTGCTTAAAATACATTTTTAGTGGATCCTATTCAACAAAAGAAACATGTTTAACAAATTTCAAGTATAGGGTCTAACAATTAAAAACAGGAATTTTTTTTCTGTAACTCCTCTTGACCCTCGCAACTATCCTTAGGGTCAATTTTCGTTTTACTCTTTGTTAGAGGAACTCTATTCCATGAAAGGAACATGGCTACCATTTTCAAGCAGGATGATCAAATAGTTTAAAAATGGAAATATTTATCGATTACGCCTCTTAATCTCCCGAAATCAAACTTGGTAGTTGATAATCGCAAAACCATTTTGTAGCGGTTCTCTACTTTACGAAAGGAATCTGCTTATCAAATTTCAGGACTGTACGTCTAATTGTTTAAAAAATGAGGATAATTACGTATAACGCCACTTGAGCCCCCGCAACGCCACTTCGGGTTGTTTTCACAAAACCCATTTTGTAGGGGAATTTAACTCTATGAAAGGAATCTGCTTAGCAAAATTTGAAGTCTGTGCTTCCAATAATAAAAAATTCAAAAAAAAAAAAAATTATCAATAACGCTTCTTGAACCCCCGCAACGTCACCTAGGGGTCAATTTTTACAAAACACATTTTGTAGTGTATCTCTATCCTATGAGAGGAATCTGCTTATCAAATTTCAAGACTGTGCGTCTAATAGTTTAAAAATAGAAATAATTATTTATATCTGCCCTTAACCCCCGCAACACCCCTTGGGGGTCGATTTTCCCCAAACCCGTTTTGTAGCGGATATTTACTCCATGAAAGAAACATTCCTACCAATTTTCAAGCAGGTAGGTCAAGTAGTTTAAAAACGAAAATATTTATCTCTTACGCCACTTAATCCCCCGCAACGCCACTTAGAGGTCTGTTTTCACAAAACCTTCTTATAGCTGATCTCTACTCTATGAAAGAAATCTATTTATCAAATATAAAGAATGTGCGTCTAATAGTTTAAAAATGGAAATAATTATCTATAACGCCCGTTAAGTCCCGCAACGCCACTTGGGGCAATTTTCACGAAATCCATCTTGTAGCTGAACTCTACCCTATGAGAGGAATCTGCTTACTAAGTTTCAAGACTGTACGTCTAATAACTTAAAAATTGGAATTTATAAAGCCCCTTAAACCTCCGCCCCCGCAATACCCCTTGGGGTCAATTTTCGCAAAAGCCATTTTGTGGCGGATATTTACTCCATTAAAGAAACTTACCTACCAATTTTCAAGCAGGTAGGTGAAGTAGTTTAAAAACGGATATATTTATCTATTACGCCCCTTAATCCCCCGCAACGCCACTTAGAAGTCTGTTTTCACAAAACCCGTTTTTTAACTGATCATTATTCTACGAAAGGAATCTATTTATATCAAATTTAAAGACAGTGCGTCAAATAGTTCAAAAATGGAAATAATTGTCTATAATGCCCCCTAAGCCCCTACAACGCCACTTAGGGGTCGATTTTCACCAAACTTATTTTGTAGCGGATCTTTACTGTATGAAAGGAATCTGCTAACCTAATTTCAGAATTGTACATTGAGTAGTTTAAACATGGAAACAATAATTTATAACGCCCCTTAACCCCCCGTAACGACCCTTGCGTTTCGAATTTCGGAAAATCCGTTCTTAGCTGATGTCTACTGTATGAAAGGAACATGTCTACCAAATTTCAAGTCTGTAGGTTGAATAGTTCCAGAGATATCGTGATTAGTCAGTCAGTGAGTGAGTCGCTTTTCTCCTTTATATATATAGATTAAAAACTAAAACATAAGAAATTACCACTGGTTTTTTTTTTCTGACTTTTAATTCTGAAAACTTTCTGATCAATTTGTTCAGCTATTTCATGTTCGATAGCCAATGTAGCTAAGCCATTTAATCTATCTTTAAAATGTGTGAACTGTAAGAAATTTTTTATTAATTTTAATTTTGAGAAACTAATATCTACACTTGCCAAACTTATTAGCAAAGAAAGTAAAATAAATGCAATAGCAAGATTTGGAGCAAATTCTAAAACAGAAATAAATTTTAAAACTTCAACTAGGCTTTTTTTTTTAAACTGACATTTTCTCATCTGCTCAATCAAGCGCGTTTACATCTAATGATTCTCCGTCGGTCGACATCAGCCTGCCCCCGCATATCTAGTAAATTTAGCCCTAATTTTTTTTTTTTTTAAGTTTCTCAACTATTAAATTTGAAAGTTCTCTTCCAGTTAATCTTTCAACTGGAAGGAAACCAAAAAAAAAAAAAAAAAAACTTCGTTAGAGTTAGATTTTTTTAATACATGTATACCTTACCATAAATGTCATTTGCTCGATCTTGCTGGCATCAGGGGCGCAATCTAAAATTATCGAATAATATTTAGCTTGTTTAATTTTATGAACAATGTGTAATTTAATATTCTCATATAAAAGAGAAATTTTCTCGTTCTGAATATTTTTCCCTAGATAGTGTACTTTAACTTCCTTTTCCAAATTTTCCATAACAAAAAAAAAAAAAAAAAAAAAGTATTTTTAAAATTTGGTCCAAATGCCCCCCCGGACATGGGTCCGGTTTGTCCGACCCTAAAGCCGCCCCTGTCTGAGAAGTCCTAAGTTTTTGTATGTATTCTAAGGGGAAAAAAATTTCTAGTGCTCTTCTTAAAAAAATTCGCATTTATATTTATATACGAAATGTTCACTTAAACTTTTTGCTAGATATAATTTAACAGAAATACTTTTATAAATTTTGTATAACATATTTTTTACGGTTCAGTTTTATTAACTTAAATGTTTGAATTTTACTGTTGCATTGACAAAGTATTTTATACGTGCTTCAGCATTCGATTTTTAAGAAATTTAAAAGAATTTTGTATACGAATTGTATCTTTAATTTCTAAATAAAATATAAACTTTGTACTTTTAAAATCTTTTAATTACATGTTTCGAAAATAAGATATAAATGTTTGTCATGCATAACATTGTTTGCAGCTTCTTGATCTTACAAATTTTCTGCGATTTATGATTACTTGTAACAAAATGAAGCTCTTATAGCTTACCTAGCGAATTTTTGAAATTGCATATGAAGTTTTATTTTTCACTTTTTTCAGCAAGTACAAACTTTTAAAGCATCAAAAAAATTTTGTTATGGAATTATTCAATTTTTTTTCTATAGCAAAAAGTATGAACACAAAAAGAATAAAAACTTATTGGCTTTCTTCCTTTCTCATTAGTAACTTTTGAAGGATGTGTACAGTACAGTCCTACATTCTTTTATAAAATTGAAAACGGAAAAATGCTTATGTATTCTGAAAAAAACCTAAAATTTTAAATTTATCTTCTGTTCAAGTATTTCTTAAATTAAAGACAAATTTAAACAATGAGAGAAAATCCTTCCTTTCCTTTGTGTATATGTGTTGCGAATTTTACTTATTGAAAATTTATGTTATTTTTCAATTTTTTTCGTTTTTCCAAGTGTTACTTGAAAATAAGCTTCAGGTTCCATAAAAAATGCATCTTTAACTTACACAGAAAGCTATTTCTTCTTGATAATTTTTTTAATAACAGTATTATTCATAATAAGCTATTTTCCTGTTTGAGTATTTCGCCACCACTTGTATCTGTAGTATCTTATGTAATTTTGTTCCACTCCTCTGTTCTTTTGCAGGTTGTTTTTTTTAAAAATAATTATAATAATATTGTATCATTTTTATGCTTATTTTTTGTATCGTTTACTATCTATCCCATGTTAAATCGAACCTGGTTAATCTCTCTCACTAAAGTTTACTCAGGAAAACTCATACACATACATGTAAGTAGTATGTAGCTTTACTTTCCTCTGTTCTGCGTGAGTGAATTTTAACATCACCCTGTTCAGTTACACGAGTGATTTTAGCGACGAACCTCGTAATTTTGAACCATGGTCAAGTGACGAAGACGACGCCCTAGCTGGCATCCCCTCTCCTAACTACCACACCAACGGAGGACATTTGAGCTGTCGACAGATTTGACATCCATCGCTCCCCTACACGGCGGGTCTTCAGTGGTACTGGGCTCGAACTCATGACATGCCAGCCACGAGTCTGTTACCTTGACCACTAGGCTAACAGTGCTACTTCCTATGTTCTACAGAGCATAATAAAGGGCTGATTTTAAAGTAGCTTTGTATATTTAAAATACTAATATATTTTTACTTAATAAAGCCAGATCAAAATAGGACCCTCGGTTTTTTGTTTTTTGTTGCACTAGGGCTTTTGGTTACCTAGTTACGCCCCTTATATAACTCTAGATTAAATAAAAAAATTAATAGTGTATTTCCAATCCGAACAGTCTGGAGAGTAAAATGTCAACTCAGGTGTCATCCTCCTCAATTCACCGTGATTTAAAATTGCGAAGTTCGTCCCCTCTATACCCTCACATTGTACCGCCCAACGAAATTCAATCAGAAATTAACGAAAAATCTATTTGTTTACTTTTATTATAGTAGAAGTTTCTGTCCACATCTATATTTTTTTATTTCAGAGAGCGCAATTACTGTTGGATATGGGGATAATAGCCTTTGTAGCTCTATATCCCACAAAACCTGAACTGAACTGAACTGTTGGATATTGATTAGGTTTGATTTCAAACGTTTCTAGCATTTTGTATTAATTTTTAAAAATACGTTTCAAAAATAGATTTTTACGGGAAATCTTCAATAACGAGGGCTAGGATTTACCACCGCCAAATTCTCTTTTCTAGCTAAAGGTCGATCGCCAAAACTTAACCTTGAGAGGAACCGGTTTGCATTAACCATAGGCGGTACGTTTCTCCTCACGGGAAAACTCCGCGTAGTAATACACTGCATTTCTGATATTCTGCTTCTTTTTAACGCTGATGTTCTCTACAAATATTACCAGTGTAGTTTCAGCAGTAGTTTTAACGATTTCTCGAATTCACTTTGAAAAAATTGTTTTTATCAAAATCAGATTTAAAAACTTTATGCATTTGTCAAATAAGTTAAATTTCAAGCTTTTTTTAAAGCAAATAATTATTATTTTTTAAAAACGAAGGTAAATTACAATATTTTTACAAATACAAGATATAAATATCAAATTAATCGTAGTTTAATTTTTTGAAAAGTAATTATTTATCTAATCCAGAAATTTCACGTATTTTATTCTAATTCTATTATTTGTTTTATCTTTATTATTATCTTTATTTCTAAAAGATATAATTACTCATGTTTTTCGAAATACTCAAATACTTTGCTGAATTTTCCTCCATTATATTTATTCAGAGCTGATTTATTATTCTCAACAAAGATTATTTCATTTTATACTGAGTCCCCCCCCCTCGATGTAATAGTTGAAAGATAGGCAAAGAATATATACTTGCAGTACGGTATTTTATTTCACACATTTCATAACTTTCCTCTTTTTTTCGTTTATAGTTTTTCGAAAAAATAGTAATTTACAAAAAAGCGTTTATATTGCGAAAGTTAGTGATTAGTATAAGAAAATTCATTTCTGCTCTAGATAATAAAATCCCTTATGTAAATATAGTGAAAATAAATCCTAAATTATTCCCGTAAGCAAATCAAGAATTCTTAACAACCAAAACATCACGACTCTTAGAAGATTGGATTTATTAAAAGGGGTAACTGTAAAATGATTTCTTTTCTGCACCACTTGATTGATATAAAAAATTGATTCAATTAAGAGTTCTTTAGGGATATAAATATATTTATCTTAAATTAACATTCAAATTTTAGCATTTTTTTTATTAAACAAATTAACACAATTCAAAAAAAAAAAAACTCTAGAATTTGCTAATGCCTTTTTGAAATTTCTTTATTCCTTGCAATCCTACATGATTTTTTTTATTATTGTATCAACTTAATAAAAATTTTATTAAAGCTCTTGAATCATTTAATAAAACACTTTTACATACATATGTGTATATTTTATTTCTAAACAAGGTATAAGATGTAAAAATTCTTTTAAATGAAAATGAGTTATTTTCATTTTGTACAACTTATATTTCAATATTTCAACCATACACAAATACAATTATACGAAAAATTATAATTGGCATAGTTTAAATATTCATGCGAAAATCAAAATAGAATTTGCATTCAGACAATGATGATGTGTCAAAATTTAAGTGTTCCTTAATTCATTGTTTTCTAACAAAAGTTAATAAACATTTAAAAACTTGTAAATCTCAAAAACTCAGAAAATTATCTTAAGACTATTTCATTATTACTAAAAGTTGAACATTATATCAACTGCGAAATTTTAGAGTGTGAAAATGGTGGGAAAAAATAATGTGTTTAACTTTGTGTTAACTTTTCTTTTGGCAAAACAAGAATGAATGTTTTAATCAACACGATTTAGATTTTTTTCAGAAATTATAGCTAATTTTTTAAAAAAATGACAGCTAATTTTAGATTTGTTTATAAATTATAGCCAACAAAAAATATAATTCATATGATTAATAGCATTTGGTTAATTTCAGTAGTAAAAAAAAAATGATTTTTTTAAAAGAGATTTTTTTTAAAAGGTAATTTTTTTTTAATCAATTTTATTGGTTAATTTTTTATTGTAAAATATCATATATAGCATACCCCATTCAATTCTGTCATATATCACTACTTAGAAATATCAGCAACATTTTGAATTTATTATCAAAAAATAAAACAGATACTTTTATTTAATTTTTTAATATGTATATATTCATAAGAAAATAATATGCTTTTTAAAATTTTTAAGAGGACACTTTTTTTCTAAGTTCCATAATAATAACATTTATATTATTTGAAGACTCCTATATTTCTTTGCATGTTCTAAAAAAAAAAAAAAATCTTAATGTTCATCTTTAAATTTGACACTTTTTTTTTTACTAAATTCTGTGTGTGTGTGTTATTACATAGTTTCTTGATGCAATTATTTATTCTAATATCTTGAAGACAAAAGTTTAAAACTCGTTTATATATCAAGTCATTAAATACTTTTTCTACTAAACATAATTTTAATACAAAAATTTATTAACAAACTTAGTATAAAGTGTTTTAAATACTTTAATTTATTTATTTACTTTACTGTTGCTTTTTTACTAGTAGACACAAAATACTATGTTTAATTGTTTTGAAACTCTAAATCGTCTGTGTTTTTTACGTATGCTTTAAAATATGACTTTTAAAATTTTGTATAATTTCGTTTCATTCTTAATAGTGGCCGCGGTAGCCTAGTGATTATGGTCACGAACTCGATGCCGGAATGTAGCAGGTTCGAGTCCTGGTGCCACAGAAGACTCACCGTGTAGAGAAGGCCAATATACATTAAATCTGTAGAGCTCAATGTTTTCCCGTTGTTGTGGTGTGGTAAATGGGGTAACCGGCACATGTGTCGTCCTTGTTTCTTGACCGAGGCTCAAAATTACGAAAATCTTTCGCCACAAACCTTTTTGTTGCTTTATTGTGCACCTTTAATGTAATCCTTTCACTGTTTTTGACTTTTCATACATTTTAATGAGATTTTTTTTAAAAAAAAATCCTGTATACAAATGAATAAGTATTTCTAAAACCACAAAGGAAAATTTTTTGAAGTATACTCTTCACAATTATACTTGAAAAATTTTATTACAAAAATTCAGTCACAATGATGAAAACTCTTAAAAAAAATATAGCTTTTGTAAGAAACAAAAAAATCCAGTACATATTTTTTTTAAATTCTTGTATGATATGGAAGTCAAACTGGATGCGTGTAGGCAAAAGTTCTTCCAGTACCTATGCAATAATTTTTCTATGAATGATACATTTTATATGAAACATATAGCGGTTAGTGGCACTGATTGCTGTGCTGTTGGGCCTGTGTTCGAATCCCAGATAAGGCATAGATATTTGCCATTGAAGAGTGCCTTCGTGTGGCATAGGGTACTCTAAATAGCCGTCGAGCGCAAGTCTTCTCGTGAGGTCGATGGAAGGGGAAGAGAGTTGAAAGCCCCTGATTAACCCCAGAGTGTTCTCCCTTAAAATTGGAGTGGAATAGAGCTAAATCGCTCTGTCAGCTGTATGGTGCTCAAAGCTGCGGCTAACGACAAGCGTAAATCTAGCACCTTGTCATCGATGAATTTCGTTGGCCATGGCTTGATATTACTATTGGTTACTGTCGATCAGGTGCATAAGTAACAACAACAGAATTTTTCACCAGGCAACAGATTTTTATACACGGGAATGTGTACTGCAGAGATGTCAAGAATTGCAGTTTTCTAATGTATAAAAGAAAGAAAATGAAAGTGACTGATTTTAAAGAGTTAAAAAAACTGAACTTTTAAAAATGAATAGATTTTCTTGAATAAATTGATTAAATCAATATTTAAATTCAGCATTAAAAATATGTTTAAAACAAACACGTTCTGTTCTTCTCGATCTGGGATTTTATTCTTTAAAAATTTCTCAATGTATTTGACTGCATGTAAAACATGAATTCGTTTGCAGTAATTTACTTAATAATTATTTATAATGATGACTTCTGTACAATATGATGGGCATTAATTCATAACACAGAAATGTATCATTTGGTTCGAAGTTATAGCTTAATGTAGTATATTCACTATGAAAGTTATTCTCAAAATTTTCTTTGAATTATTGATTTCTGCATGAATAACCAATTAACTAAAGATCATATTACCGTAAAAGAGAGTCAAGGGAATGTGTCATAATCACACAAAAATATAAATTTTAATTTGGATAATCGATTGATCTAAAGCGCGCGCAATTCTGAACTGTTGTACCAGTTAATTTAACTTTATATCTGGCCGTTTATAAATTTAAGTAGACACATGTGGCGAAATTATATTAATTTGAAGGGGGCAAGGCGCGGTCTCTCTCTTTTTTAATCGTTATATTTAATCAACCCTTTTTATTGCTAATGGTTACCTTTTAACTATTAAATTTAAGAAATATTAAATAATTTTTCATGTACTTAGAGAACAGAGGGAAGTATTCAATTATAATTAATATTTCACTTCAGCAAATCTATTTATTTTAGCATTATTTAACATCAAAATATAAATAAATATTAAAATGTATCATACTTTGTAAAAAATAGTGTAAACATTTAATATTCCTTGCTTTTTAATACTTTGATTGATTTCAAAACAATATTAGTTTTTTGAAGATAAGGTTTAGAGATGGGTTCTATTTGTTCCCCACCCGCAGTGATGCTCGAGGCTCATTCCCCTTTTCTTTTTGTTCAGAACTAAGGATAACGATTCTCCTGGTCTTTCACATTCCATAGAAGTCACAATACGTTCCTATAGACCCCTCTTTTGTCACGAATAGGGGATGGTTCAAATACCTAAAAGCTACCCTTCAAGTTATACTACGAATTTCTTTTTCCTTTATTTTTGCTGTGATTCTTGTCTTAAACTGAGGATCATGAGTTTAGATTTCATTTTTTTAACTAATAATTTCATTATAAAAAATCCGCAGTTATAATTAAATTTTAATAAGAAATATAATGATTTTCGTTCAGTGATTAATCATATAAAAATACTAGCAATTACTCACCCATTGAATTCGTTTCACTTGTTATAAAATAAGTTCCTGAACCTGACGATTAAATATATATTTATATATATATATATATACTAGCTGTTACCCGCCCGCTTCGCTGGGTATTTCATGATGTTTTATAAATTTCTACTGCTTATATATATGTATAAATTATTGATATACAAGTCCTAGCATTAAGAATTCGTTTGAATTGAAAAATATACTTATACCTGTAACTGTCGCCTGTTGATAAAAAAAAAAAGGGCAAAACTCATCTAATTTGTATTTCTGAAAATCTCTAAAATTGAAGCATAGAATGATGTTTGCTCTTTCGTAACTCAAAAAACAAGTGGAATTCCCTCTACTCATCCATAAATTGAACATGCAAGCCAAATTTCAAGTCTAAATCTAACAGAAAAAAACAAAAGTTTTACTATCAATATCCCGTAATCCCGTTGAGAGCCGTTTTCCAAAATAACCGCTCTTAGCGGATTTCAATTCAACAAAAATTTCATTAATAGTTCTTGTAGCTGAAAAAAGGAATTTTTTTGTCAATACGTCCCAGTAACCCCCTGTACCCCCCTCCCAGAACTTGATTTGCTTAAAATACATTTTTAGTGGATCCCTATCAACAAAAGAAACATGTTTAACAAATTTCAAGTATAGGGTCTAACAATTAAAAAACAGGAATTTTTTTTCTGTAACTCCTCTTGACCCCTCGCAACTATCCTTTAGGGGTCAATTTTCGTTTTACTCTTTGTTAGAGAACTCTATTCCATGAAAGGAACATGGCTACCAATTTTCAAGCAGGATGATCAAATAGTTTAAAAATGGAAATATTTATCGATTACGCCTCTTAATCTCCCGAAATAAAACTTGGTAGTTGATATTCGCAAAACCAATTTTGTAGCGGTTCTCTACTTTACGAAAGGAATCTGCTTATCAAATTTCAGGACTGTACGTCTAATGGTTTAAAAATGAGGATTAATTACGTATAACGCCACTTGAGCCCCGCAACGCACTTCGGGTCTGTTTTCACAAAACCCATTTTGTAGGGAATTTAACTCTATGAAAGGAATCTGCTTAGCAAAATTGAAGTCTGTGCTTCCAATAAATAAAAAATTCAAAAAAAAAAAAAAATATCAATAACGCTTCTTGAACCCCCGCAACGCCACCTAGGGTCAATTTTTACAAAACACATTTTGTAGTGTATCTCTATCCTATGAGAGGAATCTGCTTATCAAATTTCAAGGACTGTGCGTCTAATAGTTTAAAAATAGAAATAATTATTTATATCTGCCTTTAACCCCCCGCAACACCCCTTGGGGGTCGATTTTCCCCAAACCCGTTTTGTAGTGGATATTTACTCCATGAAAGAAACATTCCTACCAATTTTCAAGCAGGTAGGTCAAGTAGTTTAAAAACGAAAATATTTATCTCTTACGCCACTTATTCCCCGCAACGCCACTTAGAGGTCTGTTTTCACAAAACCTTCTTATAGCTGATCTCTACTCTATGAAAGAAATCTATTTATCAAATATAAAGACTGTGCGTCTAATAGTTTAAAAATGGAAATAATTATCTATAACGCCCCTTAAGTCCCTCAACGCCACTTGGGGCAATTTTCACGAAACCCATTTTTAGCGTATCTCTACCCTATGAGAGGAATCTGCTTACTAAGTTTCAAGACTGTACGTCTAATAACTTAAAAATAGGAATTTATAACGCCCCTTAAACCCCCCCCCGCAACACCCCTTGGGGGTCAATTTTCCCAAAACCCATTTTGTAGCGGATATTTACTCCAGGAAAGAAACTTACCTACCAATTTTCAAGCAGGTGTGA